>JACEFZ010027435.1:27500-30000 GCA_014155875.1 Cepaea nemoralis | reverse complement strand
ATTCTATTGTGAAAATACTGTGTTGTAACGAGCAGTTTAATAAAACGATTACGCTGCACTGTTTCGTCAAACCGGTGGCTCAATGCATCCGATTTCGACAAAACATTTCCTCAGAATTTTTGTACCTAGCCTTTGACAGTTCCCGATCTACCTACAAGACAACAGGTTTATGTTTCATGTCGCTGGGTCTCTATCCTTTGATTTGTCCGATATGGGAGACCTTACTAGTTGCGAAGCTACCGCTAGTATTACTTTTGTGGTCATTAGAACACACACGCACTGCCACCACTTCAAGGTGCAGATACAACAGAGCCGTGATAGTAATCTCAGAGATCTAATTTACTTAGATGTAGATCTTTATAGTCAGGTTTAGTCAGATATGACTAAGCTACCATATGAGAGTAGAAGGTTGTACTCACCAAACCCGATACTTCATTTTGTGACAACGGCTTCGGGAGGAGGAGCGCATTTGGAAGAGTACTATCGTTATTCTGGTGCGAGGAAATGCAACCTAAAGATCATGTAATGGCAGGGCAGTAGCCCTAAGCCTTGGTCAGCAACTAGTCTAGGGTCAAAGCCCCGCAGGAGAACAGTTAGAGAATTGCTTTACTGATCAGGCAGCCTCTGCAGCTAGTCTTATTCCAGACTTATTAGTGGTGATGCTTACCTCTGGAGTAAACTAGGCAAGTCAAGAGAGGGATCATGCTGCATTGGGAACACGGTCTGTACGAATTCAACCTGTGGGTTTGCTATCGAGAGGTTATTATGCCTTTAAAAACAAAATACAATGTAACAAACTATTGTCTGTCAAGACGGCATCGAGACAGTATGTGGGTCTTATTGGTCTGTTCTTAAATGTTGATTTCCCGTTCTGTAAGCAATGGCAAACTACTGAAAGTAAAATTACAAAATAAATGATAAAAAGGCAATAATGGATGGAATTAATTACATCGTCCCGCAAAGAACATGCCAAGTGTACGTATGAGCATAGGACAATGGAAAGAAAAAAAAAATAAGTTTTACTGGGGAATCGAACTCATGGCCATAATGAGACAGGCAACAGTCTAACCACTGCTACAATCTTCTTAATTAAAATTGCAATGTTTACACCATGAAAAATATATTATCGCGATTGCCATGACAACCATTGATGCTCTAGCATCGAAAAGCCCAGGTTACCATGACAACTATTTATATACATTATAGATGTGCGTTAGAGCTGCTAAAGTACAGTTAGTTTCGAAAATAGCGTCGTGGCACGGCATTTTCCGTTAAGACAATATGTGATGAGAGATTAACTTGATTTAATGGAATCTGTTGAGAATTCACACTCACGGGGGGAGTCTTAATTGTCAACATTCTCAGCTGTCACAATCAGTTTCTCAACTGTCACAATCAATTTCTTACAGCTGTCACTATCAATTTCTCACAGCTGTTAACATAGTTGTTCCAGTCGTACTAGAGCGAATATCTCTCATCGATGAGGCAGTTTTAAAAGAAAAAGCAACAAAGAAGATAACAACAACGAAGACAACAACAATAATGAGATTATCATCAATAATAACAATAATAACAGAATCAGCGACAATAACAACAAAAACAGTAACAAGTACATCAATAACATCAGCAGCAACAACAACAACAATAACAACTACAACATCAGCAACAGCAACAGCAACACTGACGACAATAACAACATTAACAGAGGCAACAACAACATACTGTCAGTGATGGTATCGCTATCGACATCCCCGCGCACGCGAGATCAGTCCTCGGATGCAGCGGCCATCTCAAAGTATCTCTACTCACTGTCCCATGAGAAGCCCTACGATGCAGCGTCCATCTCAGAGTATCTCTCTCACTGTCCCGTGAGTTAGCTCTCGGATACAGAGGCCATCTCAAAGTATCTCTACTCACTGTCCCATGAGTGATCCGCTCTCGGATACAGCGGCCATCTCAAAGTATCTCTACTCACTGTCCCATGAGTGATCAGCTCTCGGATACAGAGGCCATCTCAAAGTATCTCTGCTCACTGTCCCATGAGTAGCCCTACGATGCAGCGGCAGTCTCAGAGTATCTCTACTCACTGTCCCATGAGTCAGCTCTCGGATACAGAGGCCATCTCAAAGTATTTCTACTCACTGTCCCATGAGTAGCCCTACGATGCAGCGGCAGTCTCAGAGTATCTTTACTCACTGTCCCATGAGTCAGCTCTCTGATACAGCGGCCGTCTCAAAGTATCTCTACTCACTGTCCCATGAGTCAGCCGTGCGATGCAGCGTTCATCTCAAAGAATCTCTATTCAATGTCCCATGAGTGCTCAGTCCTCGGATGCAGCGGCCATCTCAAAGTTTCTCTACTCACTGTCTCATGAGTCAGCCATACGATGCAGCGGCAATCTCAGAGTATTTCTACTCAATGTCCCATGAGTCAGCCATACGGTCCAGCGGCAATCTCAGAGTATTTCTACTCAATGTACCATGAGTCAGCCATACGATGC
>JACEFZ010027435.1:0-22500 GCA_014155875.1 Cepaea nemoralis | reverse complement strand
AGGCGGCCTGGCTAGTATAGTCGCTGCGAATTGTGCAAATTAGGGGTTTTCTTTGAATAAACAATTAACATTTCTTAATTGGTGACTACGCAGAATAATCGGGACAAATTAGTGAGTGGCACCTTACAGTCTTGACAGACCAAAGTATGTGAGTTAGAATTTGGCCAAAATTCCCGCACAATGCCTGGGCAGAGCTTCAGAGAATATGTGGTGCCCAAACGACATGTTCCCTCTCTCGGCCCTGCCTTGTTTGATCCAGAGGAATGGGTAACCAATACGTCTGGAACAAGGTAGGCTGCAGACGCTGGCGGCTCAGCGTCAAACCTCCGAAAGCTCGCCTCCACAAGCAGGAGACGAGCGATGGCCAGACTCTAAACCCTTGGGATTTGACTTAGAGGCAATCAGCCAAGTCCCGCAGGTAAGAATCGTATACGCGCCCAGACCACTGGGCGCGTACACCTGTCAAACGCAAGTGTCTGGACCTTGTAAGCGTGTAGTACCGTCAGACTCCCCGCCTGACTCGTGCGGCTCCCGAGACCAACGAGAGTAGGCCAGCCGGAGATATTGCTCGTCTGCTGCGAGCAAATCTCCCCGTCTGCCACTGTGTGGATCTCGCGACCAGCGAGAATAGGCCCGCCGGAGATATTGCTCGTCTGTTGCGGACAAATCTCCACGACTGACTGAATAAGTAAAGAAACGATAAAAGTAGTGGTATTTCAATTGCGCTTGCGCTCCAACCCATGCTACATCCTTCATGTGTCTTCACAAAGTCGGACTAGAGTCAAGCTCAACAGGGCCCTCTTTCCGGGGTAAGCATGTATTAGCTCTAGAATTGCCACAGTTATCTAAGTAGGATCGTGTCATCTAAGGAACCTCGACTGATTTGACGTCGCAGTCAACCCCAGCCTTTTTCGACTATTTGTGATTTCTTTGCAAGCAAATGTTCAGTAGTTTGCCATTGCTTTCTGAACGACCAGCACTCATACCATTTTATAACAACCAACGCAAGGCTGTCTGCTTCCAAATCGCACGAAGCTGTGTTTTGAACGCGGTGTGTGGGATTATGAACTGTGTCAGTAACCCCTTCGCCACTGAGTCATATATAGTACGTACAACAGAATCACCAATGTTGATCTCATGGGAAGAAATACAAACATTCCGGAGAATCATAGGGTAGGAAACGGTGGTAGCGTTGGATAAGACACACACTGAGAAAACTTGAAGATATTTAAGACTAGACACTCTTTTATCTGGAGCCAATAATGTGTACAAATTAAAGGGTTTTCATAAATAAACACAATATTATTTGGCACTCACAGAAGTATAGACTAGAGGACGCAACAGACAACATAAAGACTGAGAAGTTATAGTTACCGAACAGGGTTCGAGCACTCACCTCCAATGGACGACAGCGCCTTGCTGCAGGAACAAGTGTACATCGACGCATGACTAACTAGTAGAGGAGAGTGGGTATAGAGAAGAGAATTACAGAGAGGGATGAATAATAATGGCAGGGTGTGGGAGGCCTGCAGGGGACGGGGAAAATAGAACTAGTAGAGGAGAGTGGGTATGGAGAAGAGAATTACAGACAGGGATGAATAATAATGGCAGGGTGTGGGAAACCTGCAGGGGACGGGGAAAATAGAACTAGTAGAGGAGAGTGGGTATGGAGAAGAGAATTACAGACAGGGATGAATAATAATGGCAGGGTGTGGGAAACCTGCAGGGGACGGGGAAAATAGAACTAGTAGAGGAGAGTGGGTATGGAGAAGAGAATTACAGACAGGGATGAATAATAATGGCACTGTGTGGGAGGCCTGCAGGGGACGGGGAAAATAGAACTAGTAGAGGAGAGTGGGTATGGAGAAGAGAATTACAGACAGGGATGAATAATAATGGCAGGGTGTGGGAAACCTGCAGGGGACGGGGAAAATAGAACTAGTAGAGGAGAGTGGGTATGGAGAAGAGAATTACAGACAGGGATGAATAATAATGGCAGGGTGTGGGAGGCCTGCAGGGGACGGGGAAAATAGAACTAGTAGAGGAGAGTGGGCATGGAGAAGAGAATTACAGACAGGGATGAATAATAATGGCAGGGTGTGGGAGGCCTGCAGGGGACGGGGAAGATAGAACTAGTAGAGGAGAGTGAGCATGGAGAAGAGAATTACAGACAGGGATGAATAATAATGGCAGGGTGTGGGAGGCCTGCTAGGGGACGGGGAAAATAGAACTAGTAGAGGAGAGTGGGCATGGAGAAGAGAATTACAGACAGGGATGAATAATAATGGCAGGGTGTGGGAGGCCTGCAGGGGACGGGGAAAATAGAACTAGTAGAGGAGAGTGGGCATGGAGAAGAGAATTACAGACAGGGATGAATAATAATGGCAGGGTGTGGGAGGCCTGCAGGGGACGGGGAAAATAGAACTAGTAGAGGAGAGTGGGTATGGAGAAGAGAATTACAGACAGGGATGAATAATAATGGCAGGGTGTGGGATGCCTGCAGGGGACGGGGAAAATAGAACTAGTAGAGGAGAGTGGGTATGGAGAAGAGAATTACAGACAGGGATGAATAATAATGGCAGGGTGTGGGAGGCCTGCAGGGGACGGGGAAAATAGAACTAGTAGAGGAGAGTGGGCATGGAGAAGAGAATTACAGACAGGGATGAATAATAATGGCAGGGTGTGGGAGGCCTGCAGGGGACGGGGAAAATAGAACTAGTAGAGGAGAGTGGGTATGGAGAAGAGAATTACAGACAGGGATGAATAATAATGTCAGGGTGTGAGAGGCCTGCAGGGGACGGGGAAAATAGAACTAGTAGAGGAGAGTGGGTATGGAGAAGAGAATTACAGACAGGGATGAATAATAATGGCAGGGTGTGGGAAGCCTGCAGGGGACGGGGGAAAATAGAACTAGTAGAGGAGAGTGGGTATGGAGAAGAGAATTACAGACAGGGATGAATAATAATGGCAGGGTGTGGGAAGCCTGCAGGGGACGGGGAAAATAGAACTAGTAGAGGAGAGTGGGTATGGAGAAGAGAGTTACAGACAGGGATGAATAATAATGGCAGGGTGTGGGAGGCCTGCAGGGGACGGGGAAAATAGAACTAGTAGAGGAGAGTGGGTATGGAGAAGAGAATTACAGACAGGGATGAATAATAATGGCAGGGTGTGGGAAGCCTGCAGGGGACGGGGAAAATAGAACTAGTAGAGGAGAGTGGGTATGGAGAAGAGAATTACAGACAGGGATGAATAATAATGGCAGGGTGTGGGAGGCCTGCAGGGGACGGGGAAAATAGAACTAGTAGAGGAGAGTGGGTATGGAGAAGAGAATTACAGACAGGGATGAATAATAATGGCAGGGTGTGGGAAACCTGCAGGGGACGGGGAAAATAGAACTAGTAGAGGAGAGTGGGTATGGAGAAGAGAATTACAGACAGGGATGAATAATAATGGCAGGGTGTGGGAGGCCTGCAGGGGACGGGGACAATAGAACTAGTAGAGGAGAGTGGGTATGGAGAAGAGAATTACAGACAGGGATGAATAATAATGGCAGGGTGTGGGAAACCTGCAGGGGACGGGGAAAATAGAACGGCCTGTGTGAGGTAGTTGAGGGTGTTTACTCTAATGGGGTGATGGGCAGAAAAAAGGATAAGGTGTTGAGTTTTAATGTAAAAGAAAGTGAGGTGTCGAGTTTTAATGAAGAAGAAGATAATGTGTCGAGTTGCAATGTAGAAGTAGATAAGGTGCTGAGGTTTAATGTAGAAGAAGATAAGCTGTTGAGTTTCATTGTAGAAGATAAAGTGTCGAGTTTTGATGTAGAAGAAGATAAGCTATCTAGTGTTAATGTAGAAGATACGGTGTCGAGTTTTGATGTAGAAGACGATAAGCTGTCGAGTTTTAATGTAGAAGATAAGGTGTCGTGTTTTAATGTAGATTATAAGGTGTCGAGATTTAATGTAGAAGATAAGGTGTCGAGTTTTGATGTAGAAGAAGATAAGCTATCGAGTTGTAATATAGAAGACGATAAGCTGTCGAGTTTTAATGTAGAAGATAAGATGTCGAGTTTTAATGTAGAAGACGATAAGCTGTCGAGTTTTAATGTAGAAGATAAGGTGTCGAGTTTTAATGTAGAGTATAAGGTGTCGAGGTTTAATGTAGAAGATAAGGTGTCGAGTTTTAATGTAGAAGACGATAAGCTGTCGAGTTTTAATGTAGAAGATGAGGTGTCGAGTTTTAATGTAGAAGGCGATAAGCTGTAGAGTTTTAATGTAGACGATAAGGTGTCGAGTTTTAATGTAGAAGACGATAAGCAGTCGAGTTTTAATGTAGAAGATAAGGTGTCGAGTTTTAATATAGAAGATAAGGTGTCGAGTTTTAATGTAGAAGATAAGGTGTCGAGTTTTAATGTAGAAGATAAGGTGTCGAGTTTTAATGTAGAAAATAAGGTGTTGAGTTTTAATGTAGAGTATAATGTGTCGAGCTTTAATGTAGAGGATAAGGTGTCGAGTTTTAATGTAGAAGATAAGGTGTCGAGTTTTAATGTAGAAGACGATAAGGTGTGAATTATACTGTACAAGTAGATAAGGTGATGAGTTTTAACGTGGAAGAAGATAAGGTGTCGAGGTTCAATGTAAACAATTAACTTTGTGTGGAGGGCGCGTTAATGTAGCTGACATGAAGCTATGCTAACAATGGTAGAACGCGTTGGGCGGGGGTTCGATGTCAGCTCTCAACGTTCGCTACCACTGGCCAGCCTGTCCTCCCTGCATCCAGGCCTACAACTTGTGATGGTCCTATCACATCACAGAACCATAACAGGCACCTGGTACAAGACTTGTTTATGTGTGGTGAGCTTTGAGTAAATACTGACAGCTGACAAAAACAGCCACTATCTCATCTCGTATACAACTTTAGCTGCAAAGTCCATCTTTCAGTCAGTTAGTTAGTCGAAGTTCCAACTTCACGGCAAAGGGCTCCGTTCCTGTGCCAGTGAATATCGCAAAAATGCTCCTCACTGCCTCATGCGAAAAGTGGAACAAACAGCAGTGCCGACAAACCAACAGCACGCACAGGCAAGCACGTCCATAAGGCGGCTGCCAGAACGCCAACACAACAGTCCGTCACGAAAATTACAGTTCATAAACACGTCTACAATCGGCTTGGCGTGGGTTCGTTGGGGCACTATGCTCCTTTGTGAGATAAAGATAACAGAGAACACAACATCATAAACAAGTTTACACAATGCTCGGCCCTAGGTAATTGAGGGCATGTGAGCCTGGGGGAGGGAGGGGGAAATAAGACAAAGCAGACCACACAATCATAAATAAGTCTACACATTGCTCGGCGTTAGGTTATTGAGGGCATATGATTCCTTGGGGGATAAGGCAAAAGAGACCATACAATCACAAATACTTCTACACAGTGCTCGGCGCTAGGTAGCTTAGGGCATGAAATCCTTTGGGAGATGAGGCAAAAATGAACACGCAATCATAAATACGTCTACACATTGCTCGGCGCTAAGTAGTCGAGGGCATATGATTCTGTGGGAGATAAGGCAACAGAGACAGCACAATCATAAATAAGTCTACACATTGCTCGGCGTTAGGTAGTTGAGGGAATATGTTCCTTTAGGAGATGAGAAAAAGTGAACACGCAATCATAAATAAGTCTACACATTGCTCGGCGTTAGGTAGTTTATGGAATATGTTCCTCTAGGAGATGAGGTAAAAGTGAACACGCAATCATAAATTAGTCTACACATTGCTCGGCGTTATCTAGTTGAGGGAACATGTTCCTTTAGGAGATAAGATAAAAGTGAACACACAATCATAAATAAGTCTACACCAGAGGTTCCCAAACCACGGCCCGCGGGCCACGTGTGGCCCGCCAGCTGTCAGAAAGTGGCACGCGAGGCCTCGTTATTTAATATAATTTATTTTAATAATTTAAAAAATGCACTCGGAGCGCCCTTCAGCGTGCGATAATTTACTCTGCTCGTGGTTGTTATGCTCAGATATTATCGAAAGCACCTGTTCAGTTCGCAACGAAACGTTATGAAGTTTCCATATCCCAGCCTTGTCGACCAGTCAGAGTGCGCAAGGCGCCATGTTGTTGTCTGTTACAACTGTTTAGCACAGTCGGCAGTATTGTGTTGAAATTATATGTTTTTAAATAAAAATTTACCGTTAAAGCCTATAAACATGAGTGTGGAAAATCTAAAATCAAACTATAGTAAAAAGCGAAAATGTGAAGAAGACGTTGCTTGTCATGAATTCAAGGAAGATTTTGCGGGGAAATTTATGTTTATGCCTAGCCGTAGTGGTAAACCAGTTTGCTTAACTGTGGAGTTTGTGTTTCTGTTACAAGAAAAATTTAATCTGGAACGACACTTCACGACCACACATTCAAACATAAGTGCTCAATATCCGATCACTTCGGAGTTAAGAAAAGATTTCATAGCTAAAAAAGAAAGTTCTCTGACCAGGCAACAGTCATTTTTCACCAAGGCTAACGAACAGAGCAACAGTGCTGTTGTTGTGTCGTTCGAAGCCGCCTGCTTCACTTTCAGCTGATCAAATGATTTCTTTCTGGCGACTATTGTCTGTCAAACAATTTGAACACTTGCGTTCATTCGCCCAGAGATACATTTGTCCTTTTGGTTCGACTTACAGATGCGAACAGTCATTTTCCGCAATGATCGTTATAAAAAAACAAGCAACGTTCCAGACTCACCGACAGTAACCTAGCTGTGCTTCTGACTTTGGTCACTACAGATTTGTGCCCAAACATTGATAAACTGGCATCTGAACTTAAGTAACTGGTTATGAAGAATAGTTACAACTGTAAATTAATTACATTAATAGCGATTTTCGAAACTGATTTAAATATTATTGTTAAATGAACTTTTGATGTTAAACCAAACAATGACCGCAGAGTAGTACTAACACTGACTGCCTTTAAAGTATTAGAATTTTGTTGTCGAAAGTTGAGAAAGGTCAGAATGATAATTGATATTGCACGACTTTTATAATTTTACTAGCTGACCCTGCCCGGCTTCGCCCAGACCCTGGTGGGGAGCATCTCATTTAATTCATATAAGTAGTCATATAAGTTCTCGTTCCCGTTACCGACTGTCTGTCTGTCTGTCTGTCTGTCTGTCTGTCTGTCTGTCTGTCTGTCTGTCTGTCTGTCTGTCTGTCTGTCTGTCTGTCTGTCTGTCTGTCTGTCTGACCCGGCCCGGCATTGCCCAGCTCCTGGTGTGGAGCATCTCATTTAATTCATATAAGTAGTCATATAAGTTCCCGTTCCCGACTGTCTATCTGTCTGTCTATCTGTCTGTCTAACTGTCTGCCTGACCCTGCCCGGCTTCGCCCAGTCCCTGGTGGGGAGCATCTCATTTAATTCATATAAGTAGTCATATAAGTTCCCGTTCCCGTTACCGACTATCTGTCTGTCTGTCTGTCTGTCTGTCTGTCTGTCTGTCTGTCTGTCTGTCTGTCTGACCCGGCCCGGCATTGCCCAGCTCCTGGTGTGGAGCATCTCATTTAATTCATATAAGTAGTCATATAAGTTCCCGTTCCGACTGTCTATCTGTCTGTCTATCTGTCTGTCTATCTGTCTGCCTGACCCTGCACGGCTTCGCCCAGTCCCTGGTGGGGAGCATCTCATTTAATTCATATAAGTAGTCATATACGTTCCCGTTCCTGTTACCGACTATCTGTCTGTCTGTCTGTCTGTCTGTCTGTCTGACCCGGCCCGGCATCGCCCAGCTCCTGGTGTGAAGCATATCATTTAATTTATATAAGTAGTCATATAAGCTCCTGTTCCCGACTGTCTGTCTGTCTGTCTATCTGTCTGTCTATCTGTCTGCCTGACCCTGCCCGGCTTCGCCCAGTCCCTGGTGGGGAGCATCTCATTTAATTCATATAAGTAGTCATATAAGTTCCCGTTCCCGTTACCGACTGTCTGTCTGTCTGTCTGTCTGTCTGTCTGTCTGTCTGTCTGTCTGTCTGTCTGTCTGTCTGTCTGTCTGACCCGGCCCGGCATCGCCCAGCTCCTGGTGTGAAGCATCTCATTTAATTTATATAAGTAGTCATATAAGTTCCTGTTCCCGACTGTCTATCTGTCTGTCTGTCTATCTGTCTGCCTGACCCTGTCCGGCTTCGCCCAGTCCCTGGTGGGGAGCATCTCATTTAATTCATATAAGTAGTCATATAAGTTCTCATTAAATTCATACAACAAAAAAAGTAACTTAAAAGAATGTCCTTCCACACACCATCCATTATTTTTAATGAAAACTCTTTCTAATCACCTGCATGTCCGATGTCGATGTCCATTTGAGAAAAAAACAAAACTTTCCACCTTGGCGCAACCAGCCCATGTGGCGTTGGTTAGTGACCTGGTGGTTCATATTGCGGTGTAGGTTTGTTTGTTTCTTTGTGCCAGTGATAGCTGGCTTATCTTGTTGACGGTTTTATGCCTGTGTTGTCAGCTGGGGGTTTCGTTGGCCGGCAGGTTTTGCGTTAGAGTTTATCTTTTTTGGGTGTCTTCTTCTGTCAGTGTTGGCTTCTGGCTTGTACCTTTCGTGCTTGGGTGCTGTCGTTATACTGGTTCCTTGTGGGTTTATTGGTTAGTCGTCCTCTTCTTCTGAGGCGATGTCTATGTGATTTTCCTCTGAGCTGAGCTGGACCATGCGTCTTCTTGTTTTTGGCGCTCTTCTTTCAGTTTCTGATACATGGGCTTCATTTCCGCTTTAAATTGTTGTGCCTGTCACGAGCGCCCTGAGTTAACCCAGATAATAATACCGACGTTTGCGTGGCATATATTTTCTGGGCCACAACAGTCGTACTAACAGAGTAAACACAGCTGTACAGGTTACATCGTGTCAGCCCATATACACATTTGGTGGTGAGTGAGTAGGAATGGATACACAGAGTTGGCAGTTCATTAACAAGTAGAATCACATATATTGTCAGCTTAGGATATGGAATGGTTACCGTTTGTCATCTATACGGCCGGACATCAGACGAAAATGGCTGCTGGGATTGTCACCACGGAACAGAAGATTGACAAGTTTGTCAACATTTGAATGCAGATGGAAGCCGTGAGATCACAGGGGCAGATGTAAAACGGAAGTACCTAGTACGGAAAACAGTGCATCTGTCAATTCTTGGTTTCCGGCACATCAAGATGATTGGCAGCTTGGTATCGAAACTCTTTGTTGGGAGTTTACAGAAACTAGCTGGCTTGTTTTGAGAATCTAGGCAATTACTGACAACTTTGACAGGATTTAAGCCAGTTAAATAGTTCTTGACAGGGGATGATTTGCCACTGTGCCACCTGTGTGGGGGAGTAAAGGATAACGTCACGTGGACAACTTTGGTAGTTTGCCATATAAACTCGAGTTGAGATCAACTAGGGGGGACTTGAATAATGCTCTAGACAGAGTGCAGGGCACTGCAGTGCCAGTGGAAATAATATCTACCGTGTGTTAATTAGTGACTTAATTTTACACGTGCCTATATGGCAGATGTAGATATGATTTATAGGACTGCAGTAGTGCCATTTAAGGTATAACTTATTATAATATATTCGTTATAATTACTATAGACTGTGGCCTTGTTAAACTATAGTGTGATGATTAGCACTGTTAGTGGAAACTAGCTAGAGTAGTGAAGTGATACTTGGCTCTGTTAGCTAGAATAGATTAGTGAAGTGTTGATAAGCTTTACTAGTTGAGTAATGAGGGATAATTGGGATCTTCCCGTAGGTGTCCCTGGTGGGCGGGGTTCCGCATTCTGTTTGGTGATTTTTTCTTTGTCATAGCCTGATTCGACTCTAGGTGGGTAGCTAATCTGCTCTATGACTAAGTCTAGTTAGCTAAAGATCATTAAGCAAGGTGATAGGCTTACACTCAGCCGAAGGGATCAGTGACTAGTACTATCACCAGATGTGTTGTTTCTATCCTAGGTTCCCTACCAGATCCAAGGAAACTCAACAAGTTTTAAAAAAACCCATTCGGAAGAACACCCGTTCAACCATCAATAAAGTGCAGACAGAACGTAACTGAAAGCTAAAAGCAGGTTGATTCACCAAAGTGAGTGATGCGTACTGATGCACCACACATCATCAGACAGTGGTGGCGGGCTGAAGACATTGGGTCTAATAGTTACCTAGAGTTATATAATCTCGTGTAATAGAACACATGACAGTATATGTGAGGCTGGATAGACACGAGTGAGGATCAATCCAGTACAGTAACAATTAACATTAGTAAGTAGCCCTTATGAACTGAGTGGTTCGATGTGCAACGAGGATGATCTGTCGACTAACTAACTAACTAACTAACTGCGTACACACTACAAAAGACTTGTGCAGTTTGTTAAGGAACGTTAGGAACGGACATTGTGTAGAGTGCAACCGGTCCATGAGTAACTGTTAATACCACCGGTGTCTATTTCGGATGTTCATGAAATTGGATTACCAGAGGTCTACAGAGGCAAAGCAGTATCCGGCAAGATGGTTTCGGCAACGGGTGAGAAGTACATGTTCTGACGTAACGTGCTGTAGGTCTATCTTTGCTGGGATCAGCTGACTGGGTTGCTGTCTGAGAGTCAGAGTCTACACACTTTATAGAACACGTCACACATTTTCTTCACATTACACGTCTCATATACGTTACACTTTTATTTTAATAAATTAATCTTTATTAATTTTTAGAAGCAAGAGTTGTTGAGTATGTTGCGTTGGGGAAGTATGAGAAGGGGGCATAGTACGACAGTGTGAGAGTGATAGGAAAAGGTGTCCATAGGCTGATGGAGTGTGTTGGACGGAAGCTGGTGGATTCTCCAGAATATTGAGAGGGAAAAAAATAATATTATAATGTGGGTGTCGGATCTCCTCACTCCAGGGACGACACTTTAAAGGAGGACACGACATTATTGGGGGCTCGTAAACGTGATCTTTGGACAGCGGGATCTCTCGTAAACGTGATCTTGGACCGCGGGATCTCTCGTAAACGTGATCTTTGGACAGCGGGATCTCCCGTAAACGGAATCCTTGGACAGCGAGATCTCCTGCAAGCAGGAACCTTTGACAGTGGGATCTTCTGACAACGGGGTCTTTTGACACGGGATCCTTAGTTATAAGAGGGAGATATCATTTTGGAGAATCCAGCTAGAGTGAATGTGGATAGGGGTTAGGATTAAAATCTTACCTGTTCACACTTCACACGTCTGCATAGGTCTGTGGTCCTAATTCTACTCTTGTCACTGAGTGAATGTGCTGTGTGTGGTAATATCTAGATTTATAGTACTTGTTCATATATCTGTATAGTAATTTGCAGTTATATTGTACTAGACCTGCTAGCTTACCTCTCTGTATAATGGCCACCCCTAAACTTAGCACAGCAGAATTAAAGGCAAGGGGGGAAGAAATGGGATTGGCGGGGTCTGCTCTAACGGATTACATACAGGAAGTGGAGAGAGAGTATCGTCAAGCAGAAAGGGATGATCGAAAGGCCGAGCTGGAATTGAGAAGGATGGAGTTGGAACAAGCAGCTAGGAAATTGGAAGCTGAGCAAGCAGCTAGAAAATTGGAAGCTGAGCAAGCAGCTAGGAAATTTGAAGCTGAGCAAGCAGCTAGGAAATTAGAAGCTGAACAGGAAGCACAGAAAAGGGAGCACGAGTACCGGATGAGGGAACTCGAGTTGAATAGTCAATCTAATGGAGAAACTGAGGGAGCAGTTGGAGGTTCCTCCATCCCAGGATCAACACCAGTAGGTGGACATGGGTACCATGCTATGAAGTTTCCTTTAGCGGTCTACGAGGAGGACAAAGAGAAGATTGACCAATACCTTCAACGCTTCGAGGCTATGTCAGTTGCTATGGGTCTGGAGCGTAACAAATGGAATCTTAAGCTATCCCAGGGATTACGCGGGACGGGATACGAGGTTTATACTCGCCTGCCACCAGGACATGAGAACAATTATGATGAGTTAAAGACGGCTCTGCTGAAACGATTCGAGGTTACGTCACATACCTACCGGAAAAAATTTCGAGCAGCGAAACGAGAACCGGGGGAGTTGTTTGCCGCCTACAGTTTGCGTCTTACATCTTATCTCCATAAGTGGATGGATTTGGCTGGGTTCGCACATGACTATGAGAGTCTGGAAGAGCTCATGGTGGTCGACCAGCTGAAGAAGCAAATGTCTAAACCTCTCAGGACGTTCCTGGGAGAACAAGGAGCGGAACGTATTGACCTCGTGAATAAATTAGCAGAACGGTTCGTCGAGGTACATGGGGAGGCAGGGGAGAACCTTTCCACCAACACCAAAAGTCAAGAGAAACATGACAAGAAGAAAGCCAAAACTCAGGAACCAAAAAGTGGGAACCTTATGTGCAAAAATCAGAGGATAATTCAGAGAAGAAGAAGGAGGGAAGCAAGAGCACTTCAAGCTCTACACCTAAACGACCGTGGTCGGAGAAGTGGTGTTCAATTTGTAAGTCACCCTCTCACAATACGAGGGACTGCAAATCGAAGGCTAAGAACCCTCACTTCGCAGCATGTCAAGTGACTTCCAAGGAGGTTGTCACGGAAAATGCCAAGGTCAACAAGGAAGCTCGCCACCAGGAGAGCTCATTCAAGTCCGACAATAGAAAATCTAGGACAGGGAAATGGTGCAACCAATGTCAGTCAAACACGCACAATGCTATTGACTGCAGGGGAAAGTCAGGAGACACTCAATTCGTCGTGTGCTCAGGGAAACCTAAGGTGGAGCCCACCGAACAGGTCGAGGCCGAGGAAGAGACTCCAGACCAGGAAAAACCACCTGTAGTGGAATTGGTAGAGGTTAACGGTCGTCAAGTGGAGTGTTTATACGACACAGGACTGGACGGGGAGGCCGTGATTTCTGCGGATCTGGTACATCCAGAACAATTCACAGGTGAAACCTTGGATATACAGCCTGCACAGAAGAGTGCTGTAACCATGAAGTTGCCCATTGCTAATGTGGAGATTCGGTCAAGGTACGTCACCGGCACCATCAAGGCCGCTGTATTGACCGATCCCATTTTTCCAGTCATCCTAGGTTGCCGGTATGTCTTTCTGGGAATGCCCAGGGAGCCAATTCATATGGGAGCAATGCAGACTCGCTCTCAGACGAAAACGGAAGAGGCAGACGCAATTGTGACTAACCCAATGTCGGGGGAGCTACGAACTGCCCAGAGTGAGGATGATACTTTACGTCCTTGCTACAAAAAGCTGCAGAAAAGTGCTGATCCACCAGGACGTCCCGAAAGCTCATCGGTCCCAGATTCTTCATATGGGGCATACCATCTCCTTTAGTGGACACATGGGTATTGCCGCCACCATGCAGCGGATTTCCTGCCACTACTATTGGCCGGGAATGACAGAGGATGTGCGTCGGTATGTGAAGTCATGCCCTGAGTGCCAGAGGGTGGCACCGAAACACTGGACAGCACCGGTGGTGTTGGGTGAGATGCCCATCATGAACTCTCCTTTCGAGAGGGTAGCCATCGATATCGTGGGTCCATTTCCCAGGACTAGGAAGAGGAACATGTATATACTCACAATGGTGGATTGCTGTACAATGTGGGGTGAAGCCATACCGTTGACCACGATTGACTCGAAAAGAGTGGCGGACGCACTGATGGAGGCCTTTACCAGATTAGGCTTTCCGGATCAAATTCTGACGGACAATGGATCTCAGTTTTGTGGAAAACTCATGGAGGAGGTATTTAGGGTGTTTCACTCTAACCACATACATACCAGCCCTTACCACCCTCAAGCCAATGGACAAGTAGAGCGTTTCAACGGCACGTTGATGACAATGCTCAGGAAACTAGCGCAGGAACAACCTGATAGGTGGGATGAATATATCCCAGCAGCACTCTTTGCCTATCGGGAAGTTCCTCATGGCTCAACAGGACTACCTCCCGCTACGTTGCTGTTTGGTCGTCCAATCAAAGGACCGTTGGAAGCCATGTTGAGGAGTTGGACTGAAGAGGGGACGTCAGAAGAAGTGATCTCATCCTATCAATACGTGGAGGAACTGAAAGAAAAACTCCACAAGGGATGGACTCTGGCTAATCAAAACTTGAAAAAGGCCAGGAAAAGACATGCGGCTTACTACAACCGTAGGTCTAAAGAAAGATCTCTAGAGGTAGGAGATAAAGTCTTGTTGTTACTCCCAACGGGAAACAACAAACTGGAGATAGGTTGGCAAGGACCATTTCCCGTGGAAAGGGTGATATCCAGAACCAACTATCAGATCCGGATCCGGGGAAAGTCGAAGATTTTCCATATCAATCTCTTGCGGAAATACGAAGAGAGACCAGGAGACAAGGCAGCTCACCTCATGGCAATGGCAGTTGCAGTGGAGACGGAAGCGGGAACCAACGAGGGCAGGGAATATCCCTTAGTACACCAGGAAACCTATAGGGATGTGCAAGTGAACCCTGATCTGACCTCCCAGGAGAGGGAAAGGATAACCCAGGTTCTCAAGTCTCATAAGGAGATATTGACTGATAAACCAGGACGAACGAGGTTGGTGGAGTTCGAGATGACTTTGACCACACAGGAGCCTGTTCGCCAAAAGGTTTACCCAGTGCCATTCTCTAAAGAAAAGGCCCTGGAGGAGGAAAAAAAAACTGCTGGAGGATGACGTGATTGCACCATCCACATCCCCATACAATGCGGGGGTAGTTTTGTTACGCAAACCAAGTGGAGAACACAGGTTGTGTATAGATTACCGACTTCTGAACAGTCATACACAGTTTCAGGTGGAACCTTTGCCGAATCCAACTCAGTTATTCGCTAGGCTCCATAAGGCTCGGTACTTTTCAAAGGTGGATCTGAGTCGGGGGTACTATCAGATACCAGTCAAACCGGAGATTCGACCACTGTTAGCTTTCAGTACACCCAGTGGACACTACGAATTCAAGGTCATGCCCTTTGGACTCAGCAATGCACCTAGTGTGTTTACACGCATGATGAGGACTTTATTAGATCCGTTACAGGATCCGTCCATCATCTCATTCATGGATGATATTCTGATTTCCAGTGACAGCTTGGATGACCACTTACAATCCTTGGAGAGAGTGTTTAATAGACTCAAGGAAGCAGGGCTTACTGCTCGTCCAACCAAGTGCATGATTGGTTACCAGACTCTGGAATTTCTAGGTCACACCATCACTCCAGGACACATTGTCCCAGAAGAGAAGAACCTGGAGAAAATCAGAAATGCACCAAGGCCAAAAACGAAGAAGGATGTGCGATCTTTTCTCTCGTTGTGTGGGTTCTACCACAAATTTATCCCACATTTCACTGAACTGGGAGCTCCGTTGACGGAAACCTTGAAAAAGGGATTACCGGATCAAATCATTTGGACACCAGAATGTGAGAATGCCTATAGTCAGTTAAAGGAAGCCTTGGTCAGCAAACCTGTATTACAGCTCCCTGACCTTTCCAAACAATTTGTGTTGAGAATGGATGCGAGTGCGATTGGAATTGGAGCCGCTTTATTACAGGAAGGAAAAGACGATGCTTCGGGTTTGAAACCTGTGGCATACGCAAGTAAGAAACTTCTACAGGCGGAGAGGAATTATTCAACCGTCGAGAGAGAATGCTTGTCCCTCGTATGGGCAGTGCAAAAATTTCAGCCATATTTGTATGGAGTTAAGTTTCGGGTCCAGTCAGATCATCAGCCCCTGATGTTCCTGGCTACTTCTCAGAAGCTCAACGCACGTTTGATGCGGTGGTCGTTGTTACTTCAACCGTATAATTTCACAGTAGAGTACATTCCTGGGAAGGAAAATGTTGGAGCGGACTTCTTGTCAAGACACCCAGCTCCTGAAGAAGAGGAATGAATCATCTGGATTTAACTCATGGTGGAGAAGAGTGAGATGGACTACTCTCTTAAGAGGGGGCCTATGTCACGAGCGCCCTGAGTTAACCCAGATAATAATACCGACGTTTGCGTGGCATATATTTTCTGGGCCACAACAGTCGTACTAACAGAGTAAACACAGCTGTACAGGTTACATCGTGTCAGCCCATATACACATTTGGTGGTGAGTGAGTAGGAATGGATACACAGAGTTGGCAGTTCATTAACAAGTAGAATCACATATATTGTCAGCTTAGGATATGGAATGGTACCGTTTGTCATCTATACGGCCGGACATCAGACGAAAATGGCTGCTGGGATTGTCACCACGGAACAGAAGATTGACAAGTTTGTCAACATTTGAATGCAGATGGAAGCCGTGAGATCACAGGGGCAGATGTAAAACGGAAGTACCTAGTACGGAAAACAGTGCATCTGTCAATTCTTGGTTTCCGGCACATCAAGATGATTGGCAGCTTGGTATCGAAACTCTTTGTTGGGAGTTTACAGAAACTAGCTGGCTTGTATTGAGAATCTAGGCAATTACTGACAACTTTGACAGGATTTAAGCCAGGAAAATAGTTCTTGACAGGGGATGATTTGCCACTGTGCCACCTGTGTGGGGGAGTAAAGGATAACGTCACGTGGACAACTTTGGTAGTTTGCCATATAAACTCGAGTTGAGATCAACTAGGGGGGACTTGAATAATGCTCTAGACAGAGTGCAGGGCACTGCAGTGCCAGTGGAAATAATATCTACCGTGTGTTAATTAGTGACTTAATTTTACACGTGCCTATATGGCAGATGTAGATATGATTTATAGGACTGCAGTAGTGCCATTTAAGGTATAACTTATTATAATATATTCGTTATAATTACTATAGACTGTGGCCTTGTTAAACTATAGTGTGATGATTAGCACTGTTAGTGGAAACTAGCTAGAGTAGTGAAGTGATACTTGGCTCTGTTAGCTAGAATAGATTAGTGAAGTGTTGATAAGCTTTACTAGTTGAGTAATGAGGGATAATTGGGATCTTCCCGTAGGTGTCCCTGGTGGGGGGGGGGGGGGGGGTTCCGCATTCTGTTTGGTGATTTTTTCTTTGTCATAGCCTGATTCGACTCTAGGTGGGTAGCTAATCTGCTCTATGACTAAGTCTAGTTAGCTAAAGATCATTAAGCAAGGTGATAGGCTTACACTCAGCCGAAGGGATCAGTGACTAGTACTATCACCAGATGTGTTGTTTCTATCCTAGGTTCCCTACCAGTTCCAAGGAAACTCAACAAGTTTTAAAAAAACCCATTCGGAAGAACACCCGTTCAACCATCAATAAAGTGCAGACAGAACGTAACTGAAAGCTAAAAGCAGATTGATTCACCAAAGTGAGTGATGCGTACTGATGCACCACACATCATCAGACAGTGGTGGCGGGCTGAAGACATTGGGTCTAATAGTTACCTAGAGTTATATAATCTCGTGTAATAGAACCCATGACAGTATATGTGAGGCTGGATAGACACGAGTGAGGATCAATCCAGTACAGTAACAATTAACATTAGTAAGTAGCCCTTATGAACTGAGTGGTTCGATGTGCAACGAGGATGATCTGTCGACTAACTAACTAACTAACTAACTGCGTACACACTACAAAAGACTTGTGCAGTTTGTTAAGGAACGTTAGGAACGGACATTGTGTAGAGTGCAACCGGTCCATGAGTAACTGTTAATACCACCGGTGTCTATTTCGGATGTTCATGAAATTGGATTACCAGAGGTCTACAGAGGCAAAGCAGTATCCGGCAAGATGGTTTCGGCAACGGGTGAGAAGTACATGTTCTGACGTAACGTGCTGTAGTCTATCTTTGCTGGGATCAGCTGACTGGGTTGCTGTCTGAGAGTCAGAGTCTACACACTTTATAGAACACGTCACACATTTTCTTCACATGCACGTCTCATATACGTTACACTTTTATTTTAATAAATTAATCTTTATTAATTTTTAGAAGCAAGAGTTGTTGAGTATGTTGCGTTGGGGAAGTATGAGAAGGGGGCATAGTACGACAGTGTGAGAGTGATAGGAAAAGGTGTCCATAGGCTGATGGAGTGTGTTGGACGGAAGCTGGTGGATTCTCCAGAATATTGAGGGGGAAAAAAAATAATATTATAATGTGGGTGTCGGATCTCCTCACTCCAGGGACGACACTTTAAAGGAGGACACGACAGTGCCCATGCGCGACTGTGTTTAGGCGCCTTTATTCCTTGTACGATCTGTTTATGTTTTCGGTCGTGTACAGCATGAAATATGAGTTCTTTCCTTTTCTGTTGTTCCTTTCTTGTACACGCCCCAATCTTCATTCGCTTTGTCGGTGTTCTCCTTCGTACTTTCCTGATGAGTCTTGGGGTTTTCTATTTCCTCCTGGGGCATCTCGGCTGTGCTGGTGCCTCTATTTTGCTGTTTGTGGTTGGTCTGAGTTTTGGCTTCCCCGTGCATCTTCTTGTCTCCTTTCTCGTGGATTGTCTTCAGCAGTTTAGCGATGTTTTTCTGTTGAGATTCATCTGGCGGTTTCTCTGCGGTCTTTTCATTGGGTTTGTCTGGTTTGTTTTGGGATACTTCCCTTTCATTTTTTTGCATTTGTCTCTCCGCCTTGATGTCCCGTAGAATTTCTTCGTTTTTCTTGGTCGCCTCGATCATGTTCTCCACCTCTTGTGTTATGTTTCGCTTGATCTCCTTTAGTTCCTCGAGCAGTTTTTCGCTGTCGCTATTCAGAGATGGTGCTTGCAGTGTCTTGATCTGCTTCTTTAGCTCATCGATCTGGCTCTGCAGCATTGCTCTTTCATTTTGCGAGATTCCTGTGGCTATCTCGCACCTCCTCATTGCTTCCTTGAATGGTGTCTTGTTGACAATGGCGAATTTTAACACGTCTCTGTGTCTTTGGAGGTACGGACATCCCAGGTATCGTGCTCCATGATGTCCCATGCAGTTGGCGCACTTACGGTTTCTGTTAGGCGCCTTGAAGTCCACGTCCAGCTTGGCTAGCGGACACTCCCTAAACGCGTGGTGCTCGGCGCAGTATCGGCAGATGTCTGTTTTACTGCGGCATATGGCTCTGCTGTGGCCGGCCCTCTGGCACCTGGAGCACTGAGTTACTCTTGGAATAAATCTCTCTGGTAGTTGTACTTGCTTGTTGATGGTCACTGTTGTCGGCATTTCGCTCCCCTCACTGGTCACCACCACCAGCGTCGTAGGTATCTTGGAGTATGTTAATATCCGCTCCGCTTTTACGACTATGATGCTGCGATTTTCCTCCTGTAGCTTCTTTAGGATTTCATCGTCCTTTAGCTCCACATTAATCCGTTTCCACCTGCATGACTACAGTAACTTCTTAAGCAAAAAAAGATGAGTTACAATGTTATGCATTGTGCATTTTTTTTATGAAAACTTTGAAAATGCCTTACAGATTGTATCATTATTTATTATAACTCATATGCCGGTACATAACTATGGACAAAGAGTTTATAAATCTTTGAAAACGATGCCACAATATGACTATAAGTTATACAGAAAAGTTATGCCCCTTGAAATAACTTTTACGGAGTTAGGTCCCCTGAGATATATGAAATTATAATGAAAAATGAAAAATGAAATAATACTGAGTAAAGCAGGCGATTTCACACTAACAAAATATCACAGTTGGCAGCGCTGGAATGAAAGGAAGGCGTGTAGAAAATTTCATCTCAATCGGATGGGCCGTTCGCGAACAAATAAAGGACATACATGCATACAGACAGACAGACAGACGGAGATCGCCTTTTATATATAGGAAGATAACGTTGTGGCCCGCTTGACTACCGAAAATAGTCAAAATGGCCCTCTGCTTGAAAAGCTTGGGAACCACTGGTCTACACAGTGCTCGGCGTTAGGTAATTGATGGCATGTGATCCTTTGGGAGATGAAAGACACGCGAGAACACCAAGCGGACACCAGAGAATACCCAAGCTTAGAGTGATTGATTCTGCCACCGACAGAGAAACATCCTGTGACATTAACGCGAATGAACACCCAAGTCTCCGGGGACTGCCAACTTTAAATAACTATTTAGTCTCCTACTCTGCTTTTGCCTGATAATAGCTTCTTGTTTGTGGATGGGGTTGGTTGGGTGGCTGGCTGTCAATCCAGTGTAAGACTGTGAGCTTTGACTCTTAAGTGCGCTGCATTAGTAGTTAGTAGTGTTAACACGTGTATTCACTGAAGTCAGTTTGTCTAAAACAATCACATACAGAGGTTCTAGAAAAGTTGGGAATTAAAAGAAAGTTGTGTTGTTTAACACACAACATAGTCGCTTGTTAAAGTTTGCAGAAGCCATAATGATTAATCTTCATAGGCCAGCTTTGTGCAAACAGAAAGACATGTTTTATATTTTGCATATCCCTTACAGGACGTTGCAGTCAACAGCCAGCATTTTCAGCTGATGTTGATGTACTAGGCAAGTTTTACGTTCAGTAGTTTGCCATTACTTTCTGTACGACCGGCTCACATACCCCTGTAAGTTACCAGCGCGGCGCGAACAGTTGCCGATTCTCGCAGCTGCTGTTTTCCCCACGTGGATATACGGGATTACGAACAATGTCGTAAACCATTTCAGTTTAAAATGTACCGTGGTAGACAATTGACAATACATACAGACCTACAGGCACTTGGAATCACCAACTGGCAAGAGAGGGTCAATCAGAGAGACGAATGGAGACGGCTTGTATCTGCAGTAAAGAACCTCAATGCCTCGGAATGCTGAAGAAGAAGAAGAAGAAGAAGAAGAAGAAGAAGAAGAAGAAGAAGAAGAAGAAGAAGAAGAACAAGAAGAACAAGAAGAACAAGAACAAGAAGAACAAGAAGAACAAGAAGAACAAGAAGAACAAGAGGAAGAAGAAGACAATTGACATTACTGTGCGAACATGTGTATATTTCAGCTTGAATGATGTATCTAGTTATTTTACTTTATGTTGTGTGAATTCTGCAGTATGTACCTGACGAGATGCAGCGAAATACGCCAGGCAATAAATCGTGCAATCTATTGTTTGTGTCTTCTGTATTCAAATTCATTACGGGAAAACATTGTTTTTGAAAAGAGAGTTGATGAAAGAAATAAAAAAGAGGCTAGTGAAATATTTCGGCCACGTTAACAGATACAATACCAAACAAAAATTTAGTCTGGACCAAACAAAAATGGATGGCGGAAAATGGGAAGCAGGGGTGTGTCATGGTTATGACTTAAAAGTTGTTAATGGTAGCAGACATGTTGTATTATAATGCAATGACAACATTTTAGTCATATATAAGCTCATGGCAAATACGGGATGTCACTTAATGCGATTAATCATCCCAGTACACTTTATCAGTTAAAAAAACACTAAATGACTGGCACCTTGCCGTCTTGACGGACGATAGTTTGTAAAATGAGGTTATCTCTCCTTAACACAACGACTGGGCTGAATTTCGAGACCATGTGTTGCCCATGCAGCATGACCCCTCTCTCGGCCTGTCTAGTTTACTCCAGAGGAAAGGTAACGCCAATACGTCTGGAACAAAATATGCTACAGAAGCTGCCGGATTAGCAAAGCAATGCTCTAACTGTCCGCCTGTCGGAGCTTCCATCCTAGACCAGTTACCGACCAAGGCTCAGGGCCTGATCTGTCCTGCCATGAAATTTAATCTTTGGGTTGCATTTCTTCGCACTAGAGTAAGACTTGAATCCTCCCAGTTGCACTCCTCTGCTCCAAGCCGTTGGTACAATATCGGGTGTCGGATTTGGTGAGTGTCGCCCAACATTTGGCTTAACTGAAATCAAGTAGTACCGTCTACTGTCTAAAAGACACAACACTCTTATAAAACCCATACTGGAGAGTATGGTTAAAGGCAATCGAGCAAGAGGTAGATAACGAAATAAGTGGGCAGATATCATCAAGAAATGGACGAACAACAGCTTGATAGAATGTACAGTCAGGACGAGAGACAGACAGTGTTGGAGATTCATTGCGGTCAACCTTTATGGTAGAGGCGGCACCTGATTGGTTAATTAGTATTGAGGTTATCAGAGATCTTACAAGGGCGAGCATCTGTCCCCAGTCCCGGTACCAACGTATAGGATGTATTTTTAATGAATGTGCTGGTTTTGAAAATATTGTCATTCCAAGTTTTGTATTTACCTATTGTGGAGTTCACGCACCACAATGCAACATAATAGGTAAATACAAAACTTGGAACGGCAATATCTTCAATAACGGCACAGTCATTTGAAATACACATTGTACCATGTTCAAGGGGATGGGGTATTAAAGCTCACCTCCTTCTCTTTCAGTTCATAAATCAGCGGTGTGTGCCAGACGGGTACTGGAACTTTACAACTACCACGAGGGGTTTAGGATATAATAGGGGCTTCACATAAAAACCTTAAAAATGTGGTAGAAATTAAAATGACCATGCCGTTGTCTCGTAACCTGTCGATATTGTTGTTAAGGATGCCAAAAGTGTTAAGTACGTGACATCACGGTGCAGACGAAGAACACAGTGACGTTATATAACAATTTATAGATGACCGT
>JACEFZ010027434.1:152500-161171 GCA_014155875.1 Cepaea nemoralis | reverse complement strand
TCACTAAAAGACAAGGTGAGTTCTTGAATAGAAATGAAATCACATAAGGAAGTTATATCATCATCATCATCATCATCATCATCATCATCATCATCATCATCATCATCATCATCATCATCATCATCATCATCATCATCATCATCATCATCATCATCAATTGCCGTGCCAATAATGCATGAGCGGTCATAGTTCGCCATCTGACACGATCACCAGAGTCGTGGATCAGGTTTGTGTCCTTGCTACGACCTTGTCATGTGGCCACGTCTTCCAGCTGTCCATCTTTTGCATTACCTTAGATTTTTCCCCTCCAATTTTGCCAGTTGTCATTAAGTTTTCCAGTTTATCCTTCTCATACTGTGCGCAATCAACTTAATTGCTGACGTCTAAAATAATTAAATCCATTAGGGAAGTTAAATTCTGTGACTGCAGGGCAACTGACATTGGAACCAATCTCGCAACTAAGAGTTAGAACTTGTACTGTATAGCCTTCCTTCCGAGCGAGGGTTGTGCGCCTGAGAACGGGACTGTTCAGTCGGGTAAATCGCCACCCGGTAGCAGTCGCCAAATCAGGTAAATGTCGGCCGAAGTCCAACCTCCATGCCTGGCGGTAGTCGTCTTGCAAAAACAGCAGTCCGCAGCAGAGACCAAGAGAAAGGTCGAGGAACATAGAGGAAGAGGTGGCTTCCCTGAGTGTGGCGCCAGAACGGGCCACGAAGAAGGAACGTGGCATCGATGGCGAACGGAGGTGACAGAGGCAATGGCCAAGGAAGAAGCTGACTCCCCATGGTCACAGAAGCTAGGCTGTGCTAGTGTGAGGGCACGAAGCACCCAGGTGCACTTGGCTGTCCTCCCGAGGGAGGGATGGCTTGAGAGCGGACAGTTGTCACAGGTTATAACACGGAACGATGCAAGGACAAGGCAAAGATCGAACGTCTCGCTCGGCAGGGGAAAAACGCCAGGAGTCATGACCCAGGCAGGCCCTCCTCCAGTGAGTGTCAAGAGGGTAAAGGGCCGAAGCATTCTGGGAAGGGGGTCCGCTTCTGATGATCAGAAGTCCCTAGTCGTGCTTGCTCCACGGCGGAGTTTTTATCAAAAACACTGAAGCCACAAACATTAGGCTGCACTATTTAATGCCTGATATATTTCACTTCGCCTTGTCAAATGCATACTGCATAATTATATATCTTCTTCTGCAGTCAACGTTAGATATGAGTAGTGCAAGGTATCCATTATAGTGTGGAGGTGTCTGCTTTCTAGTCCCGAGCCACCAACTTCTTCCGACTTCGATGGTTGAGTTTCTTTCCTGAATTCTTCGTCCCATAGGCAGATTGCCTTCTCCGGCGTGTGGGTTTTGTCTACAGCCATGTTCTATCAGGCTTTGTTGCCCTAGTATTTGTTCTTATAAGATCTTCCACAAGGCAGTGGTGGTTTTGCCTTCGGCGTGTCCTTCACGTAGATGGATTTCTTTCCAGTGTTTATGAACTCTCTCAGTCCATTGCTAATGAAACCAGCACAATATATACGACAATAAAAAAAGAGACAAACAGCTTGCTCTGGTCATGTAATGAGAAGTATGGTATTAGAGAACATCGTAACAACTGGAAAAATCAAGGTTAAGAGCGGCAGAGGCCGACCAAGAGAAATGATGCTGGGTGGATTGATACTATGGCATGGAGGATTATCATCAGTAGAATTGATCCAGACCATCAACGACCGAGATCTGTGGAGATACACGAATACCCTATGCCAGCTGGCAGGGCACTTGATGTTGACGATGATCGGCCCATTATCATTATTTATAACGTGAAGTGAAGCCGGTCTCCGGTGGCAAAGGCGTTACGGACGCGATTCGTAATCCCGTATATCTGGGTTCGAAACACAGCGGTGCTGGTTTTTTCGTAAAAAGGTATCGGTGCCGGTCGTTCAGAAAGTAATGGTAAACTACTGAACGTAAAACTTGCCCAGGAATCACGAACAGCCGAAATGCTGGGGTTGACTGCTACGTCCTATGAAGGACATGCAACTAAATTGTTGTTGTTGAAGTGAATGTATGAATCGTGATTTGGATGAACGGTATGATGTGATACTGTTCGAGTGTGCAACATTTGTTATCTCCCCTGGTAAACTATAGAGCCGGCTCCCTGGCCGAGGGGCTAGCAGCTTTCTCCGTTAACCCCGAATACTCTCGTGGTTGACGTGAGCGCACGAGAATTAGAAGTGGTTCGAGTCGCGCCAGTGACTTATGAGAGTATGGAGCCGGTCGCTCAGAAAGTCGTGGCGTGCTGATGAGCGTAATCTAGCCTAGGAATCAACATACAGCTGAAAGATGCTGGTGTTGACCGCAATATCCTGAAACAGGATGGAAACGCGGGGGAAAAAAATGGTAATTATAGAGTCCGTGAATCGGTACAACTATATCGGTAATCATAACATCTGGTGGGAGGTGTCTTGAAGAGATTAGAATAAGAATCGCTTTGGCAAAGGCAGCCCTTTTCAAAATGGAAAACATACTGACTAATAACAAACATGTCAATTAAAACGAAGCAGAGAGTGTTGCAATGCTACATACAGAACCTGAACTTTTGTATGGATGTGAAATGTGGACTATGAGCAGACAAGCTGGAAAACATCTATTGGCAATGGGAGGAAAATGCAACGAAATAAGAGAAATTAAACGTAGACAATCAAATTCTTTGGGCACGTTATGAAAAGAAATAAGCAAGAGAACTTGGTGATAACTAGCAAGATTGAGGATAAAAAAATAAAGGGAAGACAGAGAAGTAAATACCTGGACGGTTGACCACATGGCATGGTCGGGACAAGAACACAGAGCTAATCCACAACTCTAGTGATCATGTGAGATGGCGAAACGTGACCGCCCACGCTTATTGGCATGGCACATGATGATGATGAATCACAGCGCCAATGAGAAATCTTTCTGTCGGCACAACCCTTGTTTTAGATATCTAATTGCTATGGCTTCGGTGTATTTGAGTCATCATTTATTGTTCTTCGAAAACAATACAGGAAAAACCCTTTGTTTGTCAACTTTCATTAATTAATTAATTAATTAATTAATTAATTAATTCATTCATTCATTCATTCATTCATTCATTCATTCATTCAGTAGCACGTCCTTTGCAGAATCTCGCGCCCTTATCAACCCTCCGGAAAACTTCTCAATCACAAGCAAGATGCCCCGCGTCCGATACACCCATTTAGAGATCATCAGACACATCCTGCACCCATCTTCTCTTTGGCCTTCCTCTTCCTCTTTTCCCAGGCATATACCCTTCCATTATTGTTCTCTCCAAACTTTCATGACGTTTCAAGTGACCAAAATATTTCAATTTTCTTTGTTTTATCGTCTTTAATAGCCAACCTTCTTAAATATTCAGCTCTTGAAGTATGGATGCATTTGTTCTTTTCTTTACCCAAGATATTCCTAGAACCCGACTGTAACATTTATATTCAAAGGCATTTATGCGCTATTCAGTTTGCTTAGTAAGTGTCCAGGTTTCAGTAAGAAAGATGCATGCTCTTAAACATCTAATGTTTGTAGTTCTATCTGTCCCACTCCATAATTTATTGAGTTGTTTTAGTCTTTGAAGACATTTGAGAATTGATAGTCGTTGTTTAATTTCTTTCATTGTGTTACCATTGTTGGTAATCAATGACCCAAGATATTGGAACTTTTCCACCACCGACAATCTTTCCTCATTAACATATATTTCTTTCTCCAACGCAGTTTTATCTGTATGCATCATCTTTGTTTTTGTTTTGTTAAGATATAAGTTGTGATTTTCACTATTTCTTTGGGTTGTTAACTTTACGGTCTCAAATGAGCTGGGGTTGAGAGGTGGCCGAGTTTGGACTTTTATAGCCTGCTGACTATAGGGGTTTCCTGATGACTGATTAACTCTCTTTTTTCCCCCACACTGATTGGTATATGTTCGGCTACTGGATTTGCTAATTCTTTCCGTCCTACCTATGTACAAGGGGAAGTCAATAAGTAAGTCATAAATGGCTGTAGAAAAATAACTAAATATGATAACAACTTGAAACCAATTTATTTTTATATATACATTGTCCCTTTATTTCTCAACATAATTTCCACCAACATTGATGCACTTATCCTATCGTTTTATCAGTCCTCCCAAACCTGCTGCATAGAACTGCGTGCTTTGTTTTCAAAATTACATTTTCACTTCGCATTTAACTTCGGCGCCATTCGCAAAATGGCTCCTGTCAAGGTGGGTTTTCAGTGGACCAAAAAGGTGGAAATCACTAGGGTCTATGTCGGGGCTGTAAGGTGGATGTTCCAGAACTTCCCACTTTAGTTGGTTAATTTTCTCCTGAGTTAATCGAGCTGTATGTGGTCTGGAATTGTCATGAAGAAGCAACACTCCTCTAGTCAGCAGACCTGGACGTTTTCTTCGAATTGCATCATGAAGCATCGATAGAACTTCACAGTACGATTCAAAATTGACATTGTCACCTTTCTTCTTGAAATTGGTTAAAAGCACTCCTTGACAATCGCAGAACTCTGTCAGCATAACTTTCCCTGCTGATGGCGTAACCTTGAATTTTTGGACACAAGGCGAAGAAGGATGTTTCCATTGCATTGAAGCACGCTTTGATTCGGCTGGTAGTGATGCACCCATGATTCGTCCCCAGTAACAATCCTGTTCAGCATGTCTTCTCCTTCATCTTCGTATCGACAGAGATGATGCAAGGACAGGCCAAATCGGTTCATTGTGTGTTCCTCCTTCAATTGTCTGGGTACCCACCGTGAGCATACTTTCTTAAATTCAAATGATCATGCATTATGCTGTATGCTGAACCACGTGAGCACGCTATTGCAGATGCTACAGAGTCTATCGTTACTCGCCTGTAACCTCTAACCATCTCCTCCACCCGCTGCACGGATGCTTCTATTGCAATCTCAACAGGACGACCGGATCGGATTTCATCAACAATTTTAGAGCGTCCTTGAGAAATTTTTCTACCCAGCTATGCACCGCTTTACGTGACAAAATTTGCCAGCATAAACAGGAAGCATTTCCTTATGAATGTCCTTTGCAGGCAGTCCTCTTGCCCACAAAAAACGCACACCATCACGTTGCTATTTGGTTGTACACTCAGTAAGTACAGTCACCATTTTGTTTATGCGATTCGCACGCGCATGAGACACCTAGCACCACCTGACGAACGGATATATAAAGTTCGATGTTGCTGTCACCTAATGACACCTGTAGAAAGCACCAACTACATTTAAATGCCATCCCACAGAACTATGGGACTTACTTATTGACTCGCCCTGGTAATTTGCTCTGCACTGGAATTGATAAAAGCAGTTTGATTTGGTGTATGGAAAAAAGTAGTTCTTTCAAAGATGGAGTAGGTATAGGGGTGATTTTACTATTAGTAATCATTAGTTCAAATGCAAAGCATCTTTGGTTAAAATTTTTTATTCTTTTCATGATGTCGTCCACTTGAAAGGCCAGGTGTATACACACTTGAAGGTTGGGAAGAGGCAATTCTGTGCAGGTAGGTTTGTTTGGCTGGCAGTGACACTAAATGAAGTCGGCTGGATATCCATTAGATTGTAGAGTCTGGTTAAGGGTGTCCAGTTTCTCTTTTAGTGTGTAATCGGGGCACATCTTTCTGGCTCGATTAAACAAGGTCCTTACCAGGCCAGGCTTATATTGGATAAGTGCAAAGCTGATGAAATTCTTGTATTGACCCGTCCATGTTGCTTTTCGACATACTGCTCTTTGGATGGTACCACGTCGGATAACGATATCTAAGAGCGACAAGGTGTCATTGTGTTCGGAATCGTGGACATGTTCTTGTGGGCTTAGTTCATGGTCGAGTGGAACGATTCTGCTTGTTCTCTCTTCTTTTTGATGAATAATACCGGGTGATTGTAAAGCCTCACTACACTATTTATGTAGAATAAATTTGAAAAAATCCTTTCTTCCGTTGATAACACCATTGTGTTTGGAGCGCAAAAAATTACTCCAGCAGACGACAACCAATGCATATTGCTTCACGGTGGACTGTGGAGCATATTTATTGATGACATCGTGCACTTCATTTTTCACATTTGTTCTACATACAACGTGTAGTGAGACCTTACAAACACCCGGTATATCCTCCACATACTGGCAATATAGAACGTCTCCGGGAAGGTTAACCCGGTCAACAAATGCCCGCAGAAGTCGGATGTGTCGGCCTAACGGTGCAAGAACGCAGCTCTGCTGTAAACAGGCACAACGCAATCACATCGGGGGAAAAAAAACTCCGGATGAACGAAGAAGAAGAAGAAGAAGAAGAAGAAGAAGAAGAAGAAGAAGAAGAACAACAACGTCTTTGGTACTGGTCGCTGTTTTTCTTCTTCTAAGTGCTCCATAAAGATGTCCGCTAGGGTGAGACTGCCATAGTCCACAGTCCAGGAAGACTTAACTATGACGATACGAGTAACGCTGGCGTCAAATGTGGTTGCTCGGAGATGAACGGGAATGGCGTATCATTCAGATACGGAGCAGTTTGGCGACAAGACATAGATTTTTGTTTCTGCGACAAGTTATAGACGTTATAGGTTTTTCAGTTTTTCTCGTGCAATCCCCAGATTACGGTTAGGACTATGGCAGAGACTTAAGAGGACTCTCCATAGTCAAACAGTCAATTTGGCTGTAGGAATTTTACAGAAAATTGAATTTAATATTAGATGTGTATAGCAGTAGTGGTCTCACATGTTTGGATGTTGATAGGCCTAACTTCAGCTTCTCCTCTTCAACACGATCACAAATGGTCTTCACTATTTCTTAAAGGGAACTTGAATTTCCTCCCCCCCTCCCCCCCCCCCCCCCAATAGATATCGGCCCCTGGGTTCTGAATCAACTTGATATCCCTCCAAGACACCATCTCAGTCCATCCAGCATCATTTCTCTCGGTCTACATTTGCCGCTTTTCCCACTGCCCTTTCCAGTCGTAACCATGTTTTCTGATGCTGTCTTCTCATTACGTGACCGAGGAATGATGTTTGCCTCTTGTTTGTCGTTGTCTACACTGTTCTGCTATCATTAGCCCCTTCCAGACAATCGTTAGTTACAAAGGAAGTTCATAGGGGCACACGATGTATTTTATGGAATGAGAAACATGTTACGTAGAATTGAAAGATGTTTATAGTGTGGTGTTTGTAATGTGATGTTTGTTGTAGGATGTTTGTTGTAGGATGTTTGTTTATGTTGTTTGTAGCATGATGTTTGTGTATCATGTTTGTAGCATGATGTTTGTGTAGCTTGATGTTTGTGGTATGATGTTTGTAGCATGTTTGTAGCATGCTGTTTGTAGCATGATTTGTGTAACATGATGTTTGTAGCATGATGTTTGTAGGATGATTTGTGTAACATGATGTTTGCAGTATGATGTTTGTAGCATGACGTTTGTAACATGAATCAGTGTAGCATGATTTTTGAATCATGATGTTTGTATCATGATTTGTGTAGCATGATGTTTTTAGCAAGATGTTTATAAAATGATGTTTATAGCATGTTTTGTGCAGTATGAAGTCTGTATTTGTTTTGATTTTGTTGTGGCGCAGTTTAACCAACTTCATTTATATTTGCAACACACAATTACCGGAAAGCAACAACACTAATCGCAGTAGGTTTTTGTCGAAGCAATTGTATTCAAATTGCATTGTGTCATTTGCTGGCGGGCACTGCCGATCGATTGTTATTGATTTTTTTCGTAAGCACAAACAGGGTGATGTATTAAACACACCGTTACATACGCACACACAAACACATAACCACAGAAATTGTCATTGTTCAAACATGTCTGCTCAGCTTAAACAAATATGCGCTGCTTTAGATGAACTATCATATATGGGACTCATCGTTAATCAAGTGCTAATTTTTCTTGACCACCCGATGAATGATTGGTCAGTGGCCAGCCGGCTTTATCATCCTCCTCCACTCCACTTTCCACTCCGTCTACTTCTTCTTCTTCTCTGCTGCTGCCGCCACTGTTACTGCTACTTCTTCTGCTACTGCTCTTCTTCTGCTACTGCTTCTTCTTCTGCTACTGCTTCTTCTTCTGCTACTGCTACTGCTTCTTCTTCTGCTACTGCTACTGCTTCTTCTTCTGCTACTGCTTCTTCTTCTGCTACTGCTTCTTCTTCTGCTACTGCTTCTTCTTCTGCTACTGCTACTGCTTCTTCTTCTGTTACTGCTTCTTCTTCTGCTACTGCTACTGCTTCTTCTTCTGCTACTGCTACTGCTTCTTCTTCTGTTACTGCTTCTTCTTCTGCTACTGCTACTGCTTCTTCTTCTGTTACTGCTTCTTCTTCTGCTACTGCTACTGCTTCTTCTTCTGCTACTGCTACTGCTTCTTCTTCTGCTACTGCTACTGCTTCTTCTTCTGCTACTGCTACTTCTTCTGCTACTGCTACTGCTTCTTCTTCTGCTACTGCTACTGCTTCTTCTTCTGCTACTGCTTCTTCTTCTGCTACTGCTACTGCTTCTTCTCTGCTACTGCTTCTTCTTCTGCTACTGCTACTGCTTCTTCTTCTGCTACTGCTTCTTATCTCTAATGCTACTGATTCTTCTTCTGTTACTTACTGCTTCTTCTTCTGCTACTGCTTCTTACTTCTGCTACTGCT
>JACEFZ010027434.1:132500-147500 GCA_014155875.1 Cepaea nemoralis | reverse complement strand
CGTCCGAAACACATCTGCGGCCGATTTGGCAGCAGACAATGTCGCGCTGGGTTTTAACGTGATGGTATGGTAGCCGGTCGTTCAGAAAGCAATGGACAACTACTAAATGTAAACTTGTCAAGACATCAACAAAAGCAGCGCTGGTGTTGACAGCGATGTCCTGTAAATAGGATGTGCAAAAAAAAAAAAAAAAAATCCACACCTGGAATTCAGCGCAGCGCTATTAAAAGTAATGTGCATGGACTACGCTTGAGTTCAAAGCGAGCGAGCGAGCAAAAAAAAAAAAAAAAAAAAACTCATACTCAACTATCACCATCCTCTAGTGCCACATGAAGCAACACATTGCTTGCCTGCGACAAATTAACTGACCGCACGGTGACGTCACTCCTTCCTCACGCCATGCTTTACTTTATTTCTGTTTTGAATAAAATTAGTGGAACTGCGGTAAATCTGTGGAAATGTAAACAATATCAAATAACTTGAAGTAATGCAGCCTTACAGAGTGCAAGTACGGAAAACACAGGACGTTGCGGCGACTAGCCTTCATCAGCAAACTAATACATACACAAAACACAACATATAATCACCAGGAAGACACTACAGTGACTACATTGAGGCATAAGAACGGGATGCGAAGAATGGGAGGATGACAAAATGAGAACTGCGAAGAGAAAATGTTAAAAAAAAAAAAAATAATGTGATACTTATTTCAGAATCCCCGGCTGTGTACAACAGCACTAAGTAGCACATTTTGTTTCCTCTGTTTTTTTTTTTTTTTCATTTTGTCTTCATTGTTCTCATAAAATCATCATCATTATCATGTGCCCCATCAGCTTCCGTAGGCGTTCAAGGCTCTCCGCAGATCTCGGTCTTTGGTGTAGTGGGTCAACTCTGTTGATAATATTCCTCCAAGCCACCGACTCAGTCCATCCAGCATCATTTCTCTTGATCTGCCCCTGCCTCTTTTCCCGTTGATTTTTCCAGTTATCGCGACTGTTCGTTCTTCAGTACCTCTCTTCTCATCACATGACCAAAGAAAGCCGTTTGTCTCTTTCTTATTATTGTATATAATGTTCTAGTTTCATTAACCTCTTTCAGGCAGTCGTTGTTACTTGCTCTAGCATTAAATAAAACTCTCTAATGCAATCGTCCATTAGGTACGATCTGATTGTTTGACATTATTATTACTTCTATCTTCCTATACATTATTCAAACGGAGGCCCATTTTTTCACTTTATGCAACCAATGGGGTGGGTTCGCCTGATGGCGAGGGACACTGGTAATAGGGAAATCTCATTTATGCGCAAAATTCAGTGCAGAGCACTAGAAGTTCGAGCACATCAATGGACTACTCTTGGGTTCAAATCAAAACGAACGAGCAAAACAACCCCCTTCCCCCTCCCCTTCCCTCCCCCCCCCCAAAAAAAAAAACAACAACAAACAAACAAACAAACAAACAAACAAACAAAACAAAACAAACAAACAAACAAAAAGAAAGAAAGAAAATAAAATGCAATAAATCTTTGTCATTGGAAGTTACAAAAAGCGTTCTTGTATGCTACAAAGACCCAGTTGTAGCATATGACTTTCAGTTGTGGACAGTTAGTACACACGCGAAACAATTCATAGACGTTTTTGTGATTTGGTTTTACAATAGAATGCTGAACGTTTCTTGGACATAAAGAAGACCAATTTAGTTTAGTTTAGTTTAGTTTAGGCGACGGATAAACATCACGACACTCGAGTGTAACCCATAAGTGCTCCGTTCTACTCCTAACTCAAGCCTGAGTCCGGAGAATCTCAGCTAAGTGCACGAACTCCGAAGCACCGGCGAGGATCCTGAAATACTTTGGGTAGATTTTTAACTTGAAATTTTGCACGGGTAGCGCTGGTAGGCTACTCTTGTTCGATTTCCAACTGCCAATAGATATGTTTACGTGCGCAACAATACACAAGGGCGCCCGATCTCACTACCCAGAGACTAGGGGAAATGTTGTTACTAGAAGTCCACGTCAAAATATCCCGGCCCTCACCGGGGCCTGAAAGCGGGACCTCCAACATTCGAGGCGGACACCATACCTCGAGACCACTCAGCCCCGATTAGACCAATTTAATCGTTGTGAAAGAAGCTAAGATACAGAGACGACGTCTAGAGGTCAGCTTGGCCAAATGACAACAGAGGAAGTCATAATTCCTTGAATATAACACGAGAAGACAGAAATAGAATATAAAATGACAACTGGATACATTTGTGAAAGCAGAGAAGACAGCCAGGGAGGGACAGCTTATGGTAGCCCTGTGACAAGGCACGGAATAGTGTCAGAGCGCAAAATGCTACCCGCTTTTGGTGTTCGGAAGAAGTGGTGAAACGTGTTCTTCTGCCCCAGTTGGGAAGACATTCGATGATGATGATACTTTAGAGAAAATTACACGAATTCTTGTCCTTGAATATTGGAGCTTTCTGCATCAGTTAGAGCCACGTCTAAATTATGTGCACAGCAGTGCATGAATAATGCATTTAGAGAACTTACCCAAAAGCTTTTTCTTTTGTTCTCGCTCGCTTTGAACTCAAGCGTAGTCCATACACACTACTTCTAGTAGTGCTGGACTGAATTTTGCGTGTGGATTAGCTTTCCCTATTAGGCGACCCCATTCCGACTTCAGAGGTACTTGTAATTTACGTCCCCAAGTCATGGACAATACGTTAACATTTTAGTCCAACTGTCCAATGTAGGGCTTGGCATCAGCACACCGAATGTTTAAGAACACGCGTTCTTGTCTATTTGGCCTTGCCGACCTCCAAAAGCTTTCTAGCGAGAGGGCCAATTTCATTGCACTGGCTCGGTCTCTTTCCGCAGGACGGCCTGCCGAAAGCTTCGCACAAAGCACGAACTCCGTAGCTCCAGCGACGACCCACGAGAGTCTCAGAGAATACTGCACTCGTTAATCAAAAGATGGAGTCCGGAATCGAACCATCAACCTTCGGAGGGCAAGGCAGGCGGCTTAACCACTAAGCCACTGACATCCAACAACTTCTCTCGTGTGTTTCGGGGCCCTCCAGGAATGCACAAAATTGAACCACCATAACTTATCAAGCGTGTCACAGAAGGCGGATAGGGAGAATTGGTCATTGCCGGCTATAGCTGTCTCGGAAGTCTTCGTGTAGTGTTGTCTATCAAAAGTCCCGAGAGGTGACAAATGGCGTTAGGATGAGGTGATGTCTCCTCACTTACAGGGGGTTAACAGTCTCCTCTATGATAGAGCCTGACGACGACCACACACCTTGTACACTTCGAGTTAGCGGCATGTCTTTCCCATGATATGGTAGACATTCAGCACCCACGCCTTGCGTTCCCGCTTGGAGACCTCATTGGCATGATCAAAAGGATTGTGCTCCTTGGTTACTCTTAAAGTTATTTATATCGGTTAGTAGCGAACAATTCGTACAACGGCGTTAGTACAACAATTGTAGTAATAGCAATCGTAGACGTAGTAACAGCAGCGGTAGAAGCAGGAGGAGGAGGAGGAAGGGCAGTTGCAGAAGCAGCAGCAGCAGCAGCAGCAGCAGCAGCAACAACAACAACAACAACAACAACAACCCTCAAGCTTTGCACCATACTAGAGCTCAAATTGTGAGACGAAATCCTGGACTTAATTTTAGAAAAAAAAAAACACCATTTATTGAAGAGTTCTCGGACCCCAAAATACGGAAACATATTTGAAGAGTTATCGCCATGTTAACATGAAGACACATTGAGGATTTATCGCCATATTACAATGAAGACACATTGAAGAGTTATCGCCATATTACAATGAAGACACATTGAAGATTTATCGCCATATTAACATGAAGACACATTGAAGAGTTATCGCCATATTAACATGAAGACACATTGAAGATTTATCGCCAAATTACAATGAAGACACATTGAAGATTTATCGCCAAATTACAATGAAGACACATTGAAGATTTATCGCCATATAAACATGAAGACACATTGAAGAGTTATCGCCATATAAGCATGAAGACACATTGAAGATTTATCGCCAAATTACAATGAAGACACATTGAAGATTTATCGCCATAATAACATGAAGACACATTGAAGATTTATCGCCATGTTAACATGAAGACACATTGAAGAGTTATCGCCATATAAACATGAAGACACATTGAAGAGTTATCGCCAAATTACAATGAAGACACATTGAAGATTTATCGCCAAATTACAATGAAGACACATTGAAGATTTATCGCCAAATTACAATGAAGACACATTGAAGATTTATCGCCATAATAACATGAAGACACATTGAAGATTTATCGCCATGTTAACATGAAGGCACATTGAAGAGTTATCGCCATATTAACATGAAGGCACATTGAAGAGTTATCGCCAAATTACAATGAAGACACACTGAAGAGTTATCGCCATATTAACATGAAGACACATTGAAGAGTTATCGCCTTATAAACATGAAGACACATTGAAGAGTTATCGCCATATAAACATGAAGACACATTGAAGAGTTATCGCCATATTAACATGAAGACACATTGAAGAGTTATCGCTATATTAACATGAAGATACATTGAAGAGTTATCGCCTTGCTAACAGGAAACGACTGAAGAGTTATCACCTTCCTAGCTCAAAGACGTACTGAAGAGTCATCTAATACGAAGCCACCCTGAAGAGTTATCGCAGTGCTGACATAAAATACATTTGAAGAGTTATAGCCCTGCTAACATAAAGCTACATTTGAAGATTTATCGCTTTCCTAGCATGAACACAGATTGAAGAGATATCGTCCTGCTGGTTCGAAGACATACTGAAGCACCGCTAAGACATGTGAAGTGTTATCGCCATGCAAACAATAAGGACAATTAAAGAGTTATGGCTCTGCTTGCAGGAAGACACACTGAGGAGCTACAGCCGTTCTAACACGATGACGAATGTGAAGAGGCGTCAGCTAACACAAGATATACATGAATACGCATTGAAGAGTTAATATGAAGACACATTAAATTAGTTACCTCACGGTTAACATGAAAGCACACTGAAGAGATAACACTGTTAATTTGAAGACACATTGACGAATTATCGTGCCTTTAACATTAAGACACATTGAAGAGTAAGCTCCGTTAATACGAAGACACATTGAAGAGTTATTGCATTTTTAACATTAAGACACATTGAGGAGTTAAAACCGTTAATACGAAGACACATTGAAGAGTTATCGCACTTTTAACATTAAGACACATTGAACAGTTAGTCCCGGGAAGGTTAACCCGGTCAACAAATGCCCGCAGATGTCGGATGTGTCGGCCTAACGGCGCAAGAACGCAGCTCTACTGTAAAAAGAAGAAGAAGAAGAAGAAGAAGAAGAAGAAGAAGAAGAAGAAGAAGAAGAAGAAGAAGAAGAGTTAGCACCGTTACTATGAAGACACATTAACAAGTTATCGCCCTGTTAACATTCAGACACAATGAAGAGTTACGGCACTTTATCATGACGACACTTTGGAGTGTTATTGTCCTGCCTATATGAAGACACATTGACAAGTTATCGCACCGTTAACATGAAGACACAATGACAAGTTATCGCATCGTTAACACGAAGACACAGTGACAAGTTATCGCATCGTTAACATGAAGACACATTGACAAATTATTACACCGTTAACATCAAGACACATTGACAAGTTATCGCACCGTTAACATGAAGACACGAAGACATACTGACAAGCTATTGCACCGTTAACATGAAGACACATTAAAGAGTTAGCACCGTTAACATGAAGACATATTGACACGTTATCGCATCATTAACATCAAGACACATTGACAAGTTATCACACCGTTAATATGAAGACACATTAAAGAGTTAGCAACGTTAATATGGAGACACAATACAGTTTTCGCCCTGCTAACATACAGATATCAGCTCTGCGGCGATGGTGTTACGGACGCAATTCCTAATCCAGCATACTGCGTTCAAAATACAGCTGCGGGCGATTTGGCAGCAAACTGCCTTACGTTGATTTACATTGGTATGAGTGCCGGTCGTCCAGAAAGCAATGGCAAACTACTGAACGTAAATTTGCCAAGAAATCACAGTCAAAAGATGCCTGGGCTGATTGCGACATCCTGTAAAGAATATGCAACTAGCTTTAACACGCAGACATTTTAAAGAGTTATCGCACTACTTACACGAAGAAACATTAAAGACTTAAAGCACGCCTAACATGAAGAAAAGCTGAAAAGTTAAGAATGAGGATGATCCGAAGCTATATGTCAGTAGGATTCCAAGTTGTGTTTCAGGAGTATCCCAATGTATATATCAATAGGATCCCAAGTTAGATATCAGTAGGATCTCGAGTTGTATATCAGCAGGATCTCAAGTTGTATATCAGTAGGATCTCAAGGTGTATATCGGTAGGATCTCAAGGTGTATATCTGGAGGATCCCAAGGTATTATACTAGGAGGATCCCAAGATGTTATACAAGGAGAATCCAAAGGTGTTATACAAGGCTGATCCCAAGTTGTATATCTGGAGGATCCCAAGTTATTATAGTAGGAGGATCCCAAGATGTTATACAAGGAGGATCCAAAGGTGTTATACAAGGATGATCCCAAGTTGTATATCTGGAGGATCCCAAGGTATTATACTAGGAGGATCCCAAGATGTTATACAAGGAGGATCAAAAGGTGTTATACAAGGATGATCCCAAGTTGTATATCTGGAGGATCCCAAGGTATTATACTAGGAGGATCCCAAGATGTTATACAAGGAGAATCCAAAGGTGTTATACAAGGATGATCCCAAGTTGTATATCTGGAGGATCCCAAGTTATTATAGTAGGAGGATCCCAAGATGTTATACAAGGAGGATCCAAAGGTGTTATACAAGGATGATCCCAAGTTGTATATCTGGAGGATCCCAAGGTCTTATACTAGGAGGATCCCAAGATGTTATACAAGGAGGATCAAAAGGTGTTATACAAGGATGATCCCAAGTTGTATATCTGGAGGATCCCAAGGTATTATACTAGGAGGATCCCAAGATGTTATACAAGGAGGATCCAAAGGTGGTATACAAGGCTGATCCCAAGTTGTATATCTGGAGGATCCCAAGGTATTATAGTAGGAGGATCCCAAGATGTTATACAAGGAGGATCCAAAGGTGTTATACAAGGATGATCCCAAGTTGTATATCTGGAGGATCCCAAGGTATTATACTAGGAGGATCCCGAGATGTTATACAAGGAGGATCCAAAGGTGTTATACAAGGATGATCCCAAGTTGTATTTCTGGAGGATCCCAAGGTATTATACTAGGAGGATCCCAAGATGTTATACAAGGAGGATCCAAAGGTGTTATACAAGGATGATCCCAAGTTGTGTATATCAGGATAACCCTTTGAGGTTGTTATTCTTTTTTTTAAAATATATGATATAAAAAGGGTTTGATATGATGTCTAAGGGCATCCCTAATGGGATGAGTAATCATTCCCAAACAGCCCTCTAGAGCAATGGTTCTCAACCTTTTTTGGCCCGTGCCCCCCTTAACCATATTTTCAGAACGTCATCCCCCCCCCTTCCTACCAAAAATTTGACCCGTGCCCCCCTTCACCGTATTTTCAGAACGTCATTCCCCGCTTTCATATTTCCTATCTAAACATCCCCCCATCCCTACACAGTATTCGAAAAAATGGAAGGTAAATTTAATAGCATATACTAAAAAAAGTCTAGACATCCACATAAAACATGATTTGTGGGTCTACTGACTTCATAAAATGAATTTTAGAAGAATGAGACGTACATAACCATAAAGTATGAAGGGAAAAACAATATCAAGTAATCGGTTCTTGTATTAACGCGATCTTGAAATGGTCTTCATTTCCCCCCCCCCCCCCCCCCCCGGAAACCCTAAATAGAGGAAACCATATAATATGGCTCATCAACCCCCCCCCCCCCCACCCCCCCCCCCCCCCACCCCCCACCGTGAGGCCTTTAGACTTAATGTTTAAGTTCCTACACAGAAATATAAAACAAAAGGTTCCTCTATAACAGTTGAACAAGACATTCACAATTAAATGTTCTCAACAACAGTGAAATAAGACACTCACGGTGAAATGTACTCAACAACCAGTTTTAACACCACCCTTGTATTGAGCAGTTTGGATCCCAATGTGTAATACAAGGAAGATCCCAAGGTGTGTATATCTGGAGGATCCCACGGTGTGTATATATGGGGGATCCCAAGTTGAATATCATCATCATTATCAGCATTATCATCAAGTACCTTGCATGGCATGTTCAATCATGATTAATCACAAATTACGATCTCCTACCGGATTGATCAATTCATGTGTTGACGCTTATTCGTGCCATGACAGTAGGCTGTCAATAATTTCCTATCGATGTCTTCCTTATCCCTCTTTCCACAAATCTTTTTCCTATTGTCACAACATGTTCCAGTTTTTGTCTTCTCTTAATGTGTTCAAAGAACACTGCCTCTTTCTAATGTTTGCAATAATTTGTCTTTCTGATTTAACCTCCCTCAAACTGCCCTGGTACTCTTTTTGAATAACCAAGGAATTTTTAAACATTCGTCTATAAAACAATGGTGTTTAATACTAAACTCAAAAGCAAGTTATACGTTTATTATCCACAAGTGGGCGGTTGTTTTTGTAACAAAAATAGAAGAGCGTGAGAAGTAGTTTCACATATATTTATGGTATCCACTTTGTTTATCAAAGAAGCGACTTACTAATGGCCTCCTTTGCGACTTTGAGTTGGAGTGCACTGCTTTCTTTGTTTCTTCTTCCTTATATCTCTTTTCATCCCACGACTACGAGTTGCCACTGTAAGATATTTGACCCCCCTTTCGTTTTCAAACAGCATAGCTTCCACATTGAATTAATTACAATAATTCCATTCAGTTGCATTCTTTCATTCATCACACACTGTGCCAAATTTAGTCATGTGTTATTAACCTCTGTTTCGTTTTACTGGATGAGAGCCCTCGTTTTTTAACTTCCGGTGTGCTGATGCCCCGGAGCGGGTTCAACCCCTACACCCCAACTGCAGCAGCAACAGCAGAAGAAGGAGAAGAAGAAGAAGAAGAAGAAGAAGAAGATGATGATGATGATGATAATGATGATGATGATGATGATGATGATGATGATGATGATGATGATGATGATGATGATGATGATGATAAAGGAGAAGCTACCATGTTGTGGTGGCGTGGTTCATAGTTACTCCATCCACATATATTTTCGTATTCGACAGACGTGCCTACATTTTCTAATTCATATCTGGCTGGCACTGCCGAGGAACTTGATGATACCTCTCTAGCGGACTATCTATAAACTGGATGCATACCTCCCCTATCCTTCTCCCTTAACCATCCTATAAATTCTCCTCTCTGCCTTTCTCACGTCTCCCCAAGCCGGAAGTCTGGCCTAGCCCGGGGGACGCAATTTTCAACCTGCCGACGTCATGAGTATATTTTGTTTTAAGAACTCGCTTCCTTCAGAGTTGGCAGAGTTGAAGTTTCAAAGGCAGGAGCCTGGAGGAATGTAATATTTCCGACGGTGTGTTGCGGAGGAGGCGCAGGAAGGAAGCGGTTGGGGAAGAGGAAGAGGGGAGGGGGGATCTGAAGCAACCAAGCCGAGACACGGAAGCTGAGGTATAGATTTATAAGGCGAACGTGCGTGGACAGGAGAATTTTGAATCTTGCTGTGGGTTGGTGATTTAGAGCTGAGGTGTATGTTGCCTTTTCTCGAGAAAATTTATGTTATATCTTTCGTGTCTTTACTCTGTAAAAACACTTCGAGCTGACATGTCGGTTAGGGATACAGTATGGATTCTCCCCTGAGTACTACGGCTTTAGCATTGCTAAAGTAAGGAAAGGTCTCTTTTATATGACTCAAGGCACTATGGGCATATGGTGCTAAACCCATATATTTTTAAAACATTCGGTAATCGGTGGGTTATGTGGTCTGTATCACACAAGTCGCATTTACTTTCCAAGATATTCCATGGCATCAATTTTAGGCTGGGTGGCCCTAGCAGTCCAGATCAATTAAAATAGACGTCCTGCTCGGTTTGGTTCGATCAGATGGCCACACGGTCGGCGGCATGCAAGCGGCTGACCATCAGGCTAGTTGGACTCTAAGTTTGGTGTGGGTGTGTGTTAATGGCTGAGAGAGAGAGAGAGAGAGAGAGAGAGAGAGAGAGAGAGAGAGAGAGAGAGAGAGAGAGAGAGAGAGAGAACGAACGAACGAACGAACGAACTTTTTTAAAAAAGGGTAACAAATAGGGCACGCAGGCCCGTCTTACATTCGTCTCTTCCAGTCACTCATCTTTCGTTCATCAACTCGCATAATACATTCACATAGGAAAAAAAAAACATTGTCAAAAGAATGTTGTAAACATAAACAATGCATATTACCATGTTATGAGACACATCCCCCACCCATTCACCAACACATACACCCCCTCCCCCCCCCCCCCACCCACTCACCCATCCCCCAATAACACAAACGCACCCTCACCTACACACATCTCCCCACACACACACACACACACACACATCTCAAACTCACCACACACACATCCCCCACTCACCCACACACCTCCAGGCACACATACATGCACCCACCCACCCATAATCCACCCACACATCCCCCACCTACACACATCTCCCCACCTACCCAGACACATCCTCCACCCACAGCACTCACCCACCCACATATCCTCCACCACCCACCCACACATCCACAACCACCCAGCCAAACACACATCCCCCAACGACACATCCCCCAGATATATCCCCGCCAACCCACACATCCTGCACCTACCCACACACAAAACCCGCACCCACCAATATTTCCCCCATTTACACACATCCCCAGCCACACAATCTTCCCAACTCACCCACACATCCCGGACCCACACAACATCCCCCAACTTACACACACTCAGCCACCCACACATCCTCCACCCACCCTACCCCAGCCACTCATCCCCCAATAACACATTCCTTAACCACAGATCCTCGACCCACACACAAATCTCCCCACCCACACACACATCTTCCCAACCACACACATTCCTCACACACACATCCCCACACAACAACAAATCCCCCATCCACAAACACACACCTCCCACCTACATTAAACCCTACCACCCACATATACCCCGCTCAAAATCCCCCACCCACATACATCTTCCTACCCACACACACATCCCCATCCATACACCCATACACTCATCCCCACACACATCCATCCACTCAAGTGCTCATTCCTCAACCACTCACACCTACACATACCCTACCCACTCATCAATATATACATCTCCCATCTGCCCACCCACACTCACACACCCCAACCACCGAGCATAACACACATCCCCCACCCTCACGTACATCCTTTACCCACCCACACATCCAACACCTCCACCACACACTCACACACCCCTCACCCACATACATCTCCACTCCCACACAACACTCCACCCATATACACATCCCCACCCGGACACACACCCCCACACACATCCCCAATCCACACACACACACACACACCTCTCCCCACTCATCTCCCACCCACACATTCCTACCTACAAACACCCTCACCACTCACACATACATCCTCCACCCACCCACACACATCCATCCACACAGACACATCTCCCACACTCACATCCCCACACCCATCCCTCCACACCCATCACATACCCATCCCTCAATCCACCAATATCCCCCACATCCCCACACACCCATTCACCTACATATCCCACACCCACAAACCTACATAAACATTCACCACCAACACAACCCTCCACCCACCAACACACTTCCAACCACCCACCCTAATATCCCCCACCCACTCACACATCCCTCACCCACACACACATCCCCTACCCACAACACATCCCTTCACCCACCCACACATCCCCCATCCACTCACACACATTCCATACTCACAACCCCTCTACACATAATCCCCTCACACACATCCCCCAAATACACACCCACACACATATCCTCAAATCTAGACACTTACATGATACTCACATAATCATTGAAACTAGTATGAAAAAAAACCCCACACTTCACACACACACACACACACACACACACACACACACACACACACACACACTGACGATTGTCGTGAGCATTCTCGCAAAAATTGTAAAAAAGGGATAAAAATTGTACAAATACATTGTGTAACATAATAATTAGTGGTGCAATTCAACTCTCTCTCTCTCTCTCTCTCTCTCTCTCTCTCTCTCTCTCTCTCTCTCTCTCTCTCTCTCTCTCTCTCTCTCTTGCACACACACACATACACACACACAACACTCTCTCTCATTCACTCACTCACTCATTCTCTCTCTCTCTCTCTCTCTCAATCATACTCACTAACTCTGTCACTCACTCTACAGTAATGTGCGCGTGTTCGTATTATACATGATTTATCAAGTGGCATACAAAATGATAATATGAAAGATGAGAATACACAAAAAAGAGAGACATGGAGAGATGGAGAAAGAGACGGAGAGAGAGACGGAGAGAGATAGAGAAAGATAAAGAGAGACTTAGAGAGAGACAGAGATAGAGAAACAGACAGACAGACAGACAGACAGACAGACAGACAGACAGACAGACAGAGAACAAACAATCGAACGAACTTTATTTTCAAAGGGTCACAAATTGGGCACGCAGGTCCGTCTGATAGAGAAAGACACAAAGAGTTACAGAGAGAGACAGAGAGACAGGGAGAGAGACGGAGAAACAGAGAGACAAACAGGGAGAGAGACAGAGAGGGAGAAAGACAGAGAGATACACAGAGAGAGACAGAGAGAGATAGAGACAGAGAGACAGAGACAGAGAGATAGAGATAGACACAAAGAGAGAAAGAAAGACACAGAGATAAACAGAGAGGGACACAGAGAGAGGCAGAGAAGGACAGAGAGAGAGAGAGAAGAGAGATAGAGAGAGGGATAGAGACAGAGAGAAACAGATACAGAGAGATAGAGAGAGACACAACGTGAGAAAGAGAGACACAGAGATAAGCAGAGAGGGACACAGAGAGAGACAAAGAGAGACAGACAGAGACAGAGACAGAGAGAGAAAGAGACAGAAAGACAGAAGCAGAGCTGGTAGAGAAACAGATAGAGACAGAGGGAGATACTAAGAGAGACAGAGAGATACAGAGAGAGACAGAAAGCTGACAGAGCGAGGTAGATAGATAGAGAGAAACAGAAAGACAGAGAGAGTCGGAGAGAGAGACAGAGAGAGGGACAGAGACAGAGAGAAACAGAGACAGAGAGATAGAGAGACACAAAGTGAGATAGAGAGAGGCACAGAGAGATGCAGAGAGGGACAGAGAGAGACACAGAAAGAGAAAGAGCTGATAGAGAAACAGATAGAGACAGAGAGAGATGCAAATAGAGACAGAGAGATAGAGAGAGACACAAAGAGAGAATAGAGATACAGAGAGAGACACAAAGCGACAGAGAGAGACAGAGAGAAAAGAGAGAGAAACATAGAGACAGAGAGAGTCAGAGAGAGACAGAGAGAGACACAGAGAGAGAGAGAGACACACACACAAAGTCAGACACAGAGAGACAAAGAGAGACAGAGAGATCATTGCGTGTACAACCTTTATACTGTGGCACATGTATTATATCTCTTGGGTAAGTAGAATTTCTTTTAGCCAATCGAAGCTGAAACAGCATTTAATAGGCAATTTTCACGTTCAGTAGTTTGCCATTGCTGTCTGAACAAATGACGCTCATACCATCTAAATCATTATAGGACTGCCTGCTTCCAAACCACCTGTGGCGGATTCCGAACCCTAGACTCGGTGGTATGTCGGGGAATTAATTCAGCCCATGAAACAATCCCAGGTATGTATTGATGGAATACTGACGTATGGTCTGCAGGTCTCATTGCATATACCTCGTTGTGCTGTCTCCCCATCACTCGCAAGGTTCGATTAATGTCTGAAACTTTTTTTTTTGCTCTCGCTCGCTTTAAACTCAAGCGTAATCCATACACACTACTTCTAGTAGTGTTGGGCGGAATTTTGCGTGTAGATTAGCTTCATCTATTAATAGTGTCCCTCGCCATCAGGCGAAGCCACTCCGACTTCAGAGGTGCTTGCAATTAACTTCCCCAAGTCAATAACGATAGGTCAACATTTTAGTCCAACTGTCCGGTGTAGGGTTTAATCAGCGCATTGGATGTTTAAGAACACGCGTTCTTATCCATTCGGCCATGCTGATCCACCTGTAACTGTTTGATGATAACGATGACGTTGATGATGGCGGTGATCTTTCCCCCAGTGCATACTGGTGTAGTGGGACACGAGCGGGCAGATTGGCTGTCTGTACCTTAGTGTCAGGTCTTGGTGGATGACAAGGCAGACGTGGTCGGGGCCATATAGTGTTATGTGCATAGTGTGATGGAATGTCACTATACTATACTATACTATACTATACAATGAATGAAGAAATCTATACTATACAATGAATCAAAAAGTATACCATGAATTAAGCAAATTATACTATACTATGAATGAAGAAAACTATACCATACTATGAATGCAGAAAACTGTACTCTACTATGAATAAAGAAAAATATACTGTACTATACTATACTATGAATGAGGAAACTTATACTATACTATACTATACTTCTTCATTCATTCATTCCCTGGCTTTAAACACGAGCGTAGTCCACATCCTAGCTACTAGAGAGTCTAGAGAGGAAGCAGATAACGACAATAAATTCATAAAATAATAACCCCAGGAATCGATATTTCCAGGCAACCTCAAAACATCTACCACCACAACTCCCACACTCATTTCTCACCAGCTGCCCTTGCCACAACGCTCGGATCCACACCGGGGCAGCATTCCCGTGAACCCAACTTTTGGCAGCCGCAATCAGAACGGAAGTGAGTGCGCTGCTGAC
>JACEFZ010027434.1:55000-130000 GCA_014155875.1 Cepaea nemoralis | reverse complement strand
AGAAGCACGTGTATGGACTAGGCATGAGTTCAAAGGGAACGAACGAAGAAAAAAGGTATTTTTGTTATCAACACACTCTAACCAAATTCCCAGGGGTAATCAATCCTTATACATTTATTAATCTTGATGTTTTCGCAGTCTTCTCGCCCCCTCCGCGCTCTCAACATCTAAGTGTACCGCCATATAATTTGGCCTTAATCTATGACGTTTCCTCACTGCAGGGGCACGGGCGGTTTTATATAAACACAGTCCTGGCTGCTTATTTAAATATAGCCAGCGCACGTGCGTACTCGCACGCTCCCAAACGGTAATTCCCTCACCAGTCTACCCTGTAATGGCCGCCGACCGTTAAACCGTTAAACCTGCTCACCCTCTCCCCCAAGCCGTCTTGCCAGTTCATTCGTATTCGTTTATCGGGTTGCAGCTAACGCTCACCTCGTTTAACGTCAAGTTCGGTTAATAACGCCTTAGTTGGGGTAATTCAATAATAAACAACTCACCTCTCGTTAGTTGCGTGGCTTCTATTATAATATTCTTCTGTTAACTCTTTGTGTCCTTTTTGTGTTCTGTTTGTTGCACTAACACCCATTCGATTCCAGTGAATCTTTTAACTCTTTCTACCCCATATTGGGATTGCACAGTGACTACCACGCCTGTCTGCCCACCCGGCGACTATGTGTTCGAATCCCAATCAGATGGACATTGCTTTAAGTGGCCAAGCCGATCCAGCCTCAACTGGGCACGAGGCAATACTCTGGGAGTTAAAGACAGCCTCCAGCCACAGAAAGACCCGAGGGCCCATGTTTCCCAGCTTAGCACAATTGTTGGCGTTTTCTAATTTGTTAATGTAGCGGTAATGACTTTTTTGTTGTTGTTGCTGATGGAGGTGTGTCTAGCCGCATCGTCCATTTCATTACTTTTGATTATGTTTTTTTAAAGCTCACACTTTATCCATCCATCCATCCATCCATCCATCATGTACCATGCCGATAAGCGAGGGCGGTCATGATTCGCCATTTCACTCGATCACCAGAGTCGTGGATCAGCTCAGTGTTCTTGTCTCGACCATGCCACGTGGTCACGTCATCCAGGTATTTACTTCTCGGTCTTCCCCTTGTTCTCTTCCCCTCGATCTTGCCAGCTGTCACAAAGTTCTCCAATTTATTTCTTCTCATAACATGCCCAAAAATGTGACGGTCTAGTCTAATTACTCTAATCAGTTTACGATTTTTATTTGTTTCTTGTAGAACTGGGTCATTGATTTTTCTGTCTGTCCATGGTATTTTTTGCATTCTCCTCAGAAACTACATTTTCATAGCCATCAGATGTTTTTCAGCTTGACTGCTCATTGTCCACGCTTCACATCCATACAAACGTGCAGGCTCTATGTAGCACCTCAACACCCTTTTTGTCGTAGCATTTGACATCTTTTTATTGGTCAGAATGTTTTTCATCTTGCATAAGGCTACTTTCGCCATGGAAATTCTTGTTCTAATCTCCTCAAGGCATCTCCCATCAGATGTTATTTATGACTGTTCCGAGATAATTGTACCGATTTACTTGTTTAATAATAGTTCAATTTACTTGTATACTACATTGTGGTATTTCATTCTTCCTAGTGACGACCATAATCTGTGTCTTTTTACAATTTAATTCTAACCCTAGTTGTTCACTGTGTGCAACAACCGCGTCTACTAAATGTTGCAGATCCTGCTCATTGTCTGCAATCAATACTGTATCATTTGCGTGTCTAATGTTATTGATGTTTCTTCCTCCAATGATAATTCCTTTCATATCTTTATACTTGTCACTTTTGTAGATTTACTCGGCGCTGAAGACGACGAGTTATACAGACTCAGCCAAAGATGACTACAACACTCTAAGGCCATGCAGGGAAGATCACTGTTCGTCTTTCCAGAACGGGATCAGACCGAACACAGGCATCAGCTTCCCTTCTTTTCTGATCTTCTTCTTCTTTCGTTCGCTTTAAATATGTTTATAACTGAATTGTTGTCTCTTGTATGAATGTAACTGTCTTTTTTAGTTCACACAGCGGTCCATAGAGTTTATCTTCACTGTCGTCTCTCTAGGCCAGAAGGTTCGCCTTGATATGTTCTATTTTGGGCAGTCTTGGAGTATGTGCTCTGCTATCTGCGACGCCAATCCACATGTGCACATGGCTGTTTCACCAATCTTGAATTTTGTATACATGTGGTTGCGTAATCTATTGTGCCCTGTTCTGAGGCGCAGAATAATGACTTGTTCTGGTCTGTCCATAACGTGGTAGTCATCTTGAGCAGGTTTTGGTGGCTTTCTGACTGATTTGATCATTCTTTTCTTTTGGTGTTATGTAACGGGCACATCAGGCTGTTCTTCTATGGCTCCTTCCTTAGCCAATTGATCAGCTCTGTCGTTTCCGGGTACTCCACAATGGGATGGTATCCACTATATGGTAACCTTATACTGACTGCTAAGTTAAGAAAGTAGTGTCCTTAGTACTGGCAATTTCCCAGACAGGAGCGCCTCGAGTACTGATTTTGCATCTGTCAATAGCACCACAGGTTGTGTACCATTGCTGGTATTTAGTAATTTCTCTGTTGCTATCTTGATTGCCTGAATTTCAGCATCATAATTATGACAGTACTTTCCTGTCGGTACTCTGGTTGTGTCCCTAGTATTATTTGGGTATTCTATGTACACTCCCGCTCCTCCATTTCGAACGGCATTTTGTGCTGACCCATCTGTGTAGACTCGGATCCAGAGGTCCTGTGGGTATTCTTCGTCAGGGAAGCTGAGAGTGGCTGTTCTGCGCTGAACACTGTTCTGTTCTTCCTTGTCAAATATTCCTCTCACTTTTGTCTGGATTTGTAATGATAGTCTATGTTCATCTTTCCATAGAGTTCGCTCAGGAATAGTTGTTAGGGGGATATCAACTGTGGGCAAATCGGTGGTTTCTCTGCAGAGTCGTTTGGCCTGGTGGATAAAATTACTTCTTTTCAACCGCCCCATAGCTAAGTTTTCAAATCTGTTCTTCATAGGGTGGCCTGGCAAGCTGAGGAACTTTTCTGCTTGAATTAGCGTTTTCGTATCTCTGCGCGCTCTCTCAGTGCTTGTGTCCTCCCCATCTTTTCCATTTCCACTATAGGGGTTGATCTCATCCCTCCTGTTTTGACTCTAAGTGCTTGATTTTGCACCTTGTCCAGCTCTTGTAGTGTGGTTTTTGATGCCGAACACCAAGCAGTTGACCCGTATTCCAGGTGTGGTCGTATGCTCTGTTGATAAACTTTGCTAAGTATTTTCCTACTGGCTCCCCATGTGGTTCCACTTAGCTTTCTCAGGATGGCTATTTTCCTTCTGGCTTTTGCTACTGCTTTGTTGATGTGCTTTCTCGATGTCAGCCTGCCATCAAATGTTACTTCAAGGAATGTTGGTTCTTTATCTTCTCTTAGGGGTGTTCCATTTATCTGGATGATCCCTGCCTTTTGTTTTGGAGAGAGGGTAAATAGGGTGGTGCTGCACTTGTCAGTGTTTATGCTGACACACCATCTATTTGCCCATGCAACAAATGTATCTACACTCTTTGTAGCAATATGATGGCCACTGTTGCATGTTCATTTGTGCTCCATAGAACCAGGTCCTCGGCGTACATTGCCGCTTTAATTGCATGCGGTAGATTAGCAACGAGATCATTGATGAAGATTAGAAAAAGTGTGGGGGACAAGACTCCTCCCCGAGGAACACCGTGACGCAGTAGTAATTTCTTGAGTCCGTCTATCTGTTCTCGGGCTCTTCTGTTGTGCAAGTATGCTTTCACCCATTTGTACATTCTTCCATTGACTTAGCAGTTTGTCAGTTTCTTCATCAGACCTTCTTTCCAGATTTTATCAAAGGCTTTCTTCAGATCTATCCATGCCGCAAGCACCAGCTTCTTCTCTTGGAATGCATCCTCAATTTCTTGAGAGAGGTAGGTTGTCTCATCTTCCGTAGAGTAGCACAGTCTAAAGACAGCCTGTTGTGGCACACGGATGTTTTTACTTTAAATGTACCACTGTAGTCTGTGATTGATGATGCGCTCCAATGTTTTGCAGAGACAGCTGGTGAGGCTAATTGGTCTGTAGCTAGAGGCAATGGAACTATCTTTCCCTGATTTTAGGAGGGGTATCATGATTGCTTCTCTCCAGGCTTGTTAAACATTGCCTAAGGTCCAACTGTTATTGAAGATCTGCAACAGCTTTGCTTTGACCTCTGTTCCAAGGTTCCCGATCATTTCATTGGAGATACCATCAGCTCCTGGTGACTTTCTCATTTTCAGTTTTTATACGGCTAGCTCCAGTTCGCTGATTGTGATGGGTGCCTCCAGAACCTCATGCACTATTTCTGTCTGTCCTGTATGTTGCCGTTTCTCTCGAATCTCTTGTTGTTTCTCTGGACTAATTTTGATATTGTTATCTTGTGCGAATGAGTCCGCAAAATGGTCAGCTGCTTGCTTTCTTGTTAAGATGTTTCCATCTTTATGTAGTGCAATTTTTGAGTTTCTCCCTGTGCCCTCATCGTCAAGTTGTTTTATTAGCTTCCACAAGTTTTATTAGCTTCCACAATTTCCTAATGTCTCTTTCAAAGTTCAGTGACTCTGTTGTCTCCTGCCATCTTTTCCGTCTAGCCTGCAGCTTGGCCCTTTGAAATTTGGCTTTTGCGTGCTGAAATTTATTGTGGTGTTCTAGACCGGGTGTGGCTTCTGCTTGCTTTCTACACACTTCCACATCATTATGCAACTGTTCCAGTTCACTACTCCAGTAGGGATTATATTGTTTACGGGCTCCTCTTGGTACTGTTTCCCGTGCTGCCTGTAGTATGCATTTCCCAAACTCTTCAACTACTTTTTTAAAAATGTCTTTCTCAATGTTCAGGTTTCTAACCAGTATGCTGAAGCGATTGTTGTACATTGCCCAGTCTGCTTTCTTGTAGTTCCACCTCGAGAGGGTGCTGCTTTCACTTACAAGCTCATTTTCTACAGTTAGAAAGATTGGCCGATGGTCACTACCACCAACTTGTTTTCCAACATTTCGTGTAATATTCCATCCAGATCTGGTGGATGAAAAGCTAGGTCAGGTGTAGTTGTAGTGTGCCATGATCTCGAGTAGAAAGTATGTGGGTCGGATGGCTTGTTAATCAAGATGAATCTATTCTCATCCTGCCAGTCTTCCAGTCTCACTCCTCTCTGGTCCACTTGATCATAGCCCCAGCTCTGCGAGTGGCTGTTGAAATCGCCACACACAATCATTTTTCCTTTTAACGGTAGTGTGTCCAGTGCCTGTGGGCGGTCACTTGGACAGTAGTAATTGATCAGACTTCGATTTGAGAAGCAGTGATGTTATTTTTTTACAAGGGTCAGTATCCTACCTTTCCGCCTATCCTTTCGGTCAGATCTGTAACACTGGTAGCCTCTTATTTTGAAGGCTATATTTTCGTTGAGGTGAGTTTCTTGCAAGCAACATACGTTTACTTTTTCTTGGTCCAAGATGTTTTCTAATTCTATTTTGTTGTTGCTGACTCCCTCTGCATTCCAGTGCATTATTTTAAGTCTTTGTTTAGTATGGCCAGCCGTTCTATTCTCGTGTCCTCTGGCTCCACATGACATCTGAGAAGGACCTCCAGTAGTTGGGGTTGGACCCTTTCGAGACATAGGACCCGGCACTACACCTGCCTGGGGGTCCAAAGCAGGGCGGGCACCATAACATTTAGCAGTAGTCGACATATTCCATTTTGCGTAATTGCGTGGCATCCTGATTTCTGTGATGCGCCTCCTGGCTGGTTGCTTCCGTCTTTGCACCTTTCCTTTGCTAGAGCAGACTGTGGTCTCGCTCGAGTTTAAATGTGTACGCGCACACACACGTGTCTGCGCATGCATGCACGTGCATACACATCTAGAGCATACTGATTATTCTTCTGCGCCAGAAACTCGCCGTCGCCCCTTCTCCTGTTAGTAAAAACAGTTCAGCCACGTGAAGGCCAGGAGTTGGACTTTTGCTGCAGAGGTTATATATTCACGAGCGATTGGGGTATTTAAACAATGTTGGGCGCTCACCGCCAACACTGCGCCCCGGCTACATACAGCAACATTTGGAACCTTCTTTTCCGATTCCACGGGGTGTTTGCAAAGTCTCATTACACTTTGCATGTTGGTAAAATGTAAATAGATGACGTCATAAAAATGTGCTAAAAAATTAATTAAGTTGGTTACAATAGTCACTGCTATGGTCTAACTCTGTTTTCAGGAAGCTGGAACTTACCATTGAAGTATTCATTATAACAAATGTTGGAAATGTCCACCACGGACTTCAAGACATGACTGCACACGTCTCTTCATATTGTCAAATACCTTCTTTAACGTGTCTGTTGTTATTTCCGTGTGTATCCACCACCATTTTGAAACACTTGTTCAACCAAAAAATAATTCTTTCTTCCTTTGATAACATCATTTTGTTTGATGTGCAAAGAATTACTCCAGTAGACGTCAGCCATTTGCTGCATATTGCTTCACGATGGATTGTGGAACACATATTTTGAAGACGTCATGTACTTCATTTTTCTAAGTTATTATACAGACAAAGTGTAGTGAGACTTTACAAACACCTTGTATTTTTTATACCCCCATTTGGGCATACACTCTCAACCCAAGCACGCCAAGCCATCCCATCTATTGCTATTTCCTGCAGCTCCCCCCATGTTCTTCTCAATATTATCCACCTGTGTCTATAATTATCTTCTCTGTGTGTTTTAAGACTTCCTAGATTTAGTGAGATGTGTGAGACAGGGATGTGTAATGTCTCCATATATTTTTTTACCTATACAGTGAAAATATTTTCAGAAATATAGAAGATATGGAAGGAATTATCATTGGGGGGACAACACATCAATAATATTAGATATGTAGATGATGCAGTATTGATTACAACAATGAACAGGACCTGCAACATTTAGTAGATGCGGTTGTTGCACACAGTGAACAACTTGGGTTAGAATTGAATTGTAAGAATACACAGATTATGGTCGTCACTAAGAAGAAGGAAATACCAGAATGTGATATACAAGTAAGTGGGAATATTCTTAAACAACTGAATCGGTACAGTTATCTCGGAACAGTCTTAACATCTGAAGGGAGATGCCTTGAAGTGATTAGAACAAGAATCCCCATGGCGAAGGTGGCCTTTTGCAAGATTAAAACCACACTGACCAATAAAAAGATGTTAATTGCTACAAGAAAAAGAGTGTTGAAGTGATATATAGAATTTGCACTTTTGTATGGATGTGAAGCGTGAACAATCAGCAAACAAACTGGAAAACATCTGATGGCTGTGGAAAGGTGGTTTCTGAGCACAAGGCAAAGAATGCCATGGACAGACATAAAATCCAATGATCAAGTCGTAGAAGAAACACATAAAAATAGTAAACTGATTAGAGAAATTAGATGTAGAAATTCAACATTTTAGATCATGTTATGATAACAAAAATATGGAGTACTTGGTGACCACTAGCAAGATCGAGGGAAAGAGAACAAGGAGAAGACAGAGAAGTAAATATCTGGATAGCTTGACCACGTGGCATGGTCGAGACAAGAACACCGAGCTGATTGATCCACGACGCTGGTGATCGAGTGAAATGGCGAATCATGACCGCCCACTATTATCGGCATGGCACATAATGGATGGATGGATGTTTCGCTTGCCTTGTGGGTTCCAGACAAGAGAGTGTCTAGTTATATTGTTCTCAGGTTTTCTCAGTGTGTGTCCTATCTTGTGGGTTCCAGACAAGATAGTATCTAGTTATATTGTTCTCAGGTTTTCTCAGTGTGTGTCCTATCTTGTGGGTTCCAGACAAGAGAGTATCTAGTTATATTGTTCTCAGGTTTTCTCAGTGTGTGTCCTAGATTGTGGGTTCTAGACAAGAGAATGTCTAGTTATATTGTCCTCAGGTTTTAATAGTGTGTGTCCTATCTTGTGAGTTCCAGACAAGATATTATCTAGTTATACTGTCCTCAGGTTTTCTCAGTGTGTGTTCTATCTTGTGGGTTCCAGACAAGATAGTATCTAGTTATATTGTTCTCAGGTTTTCTCAGTGTGTGTCCTATCTTGTGGGTTCCAGACAAAAGAGTGTGTAGTTATATTGTTCTCAGGTTTTCTCAGTGTGTGTCCTATCTTGTGGGTTAAAGACAAGATAGTATCTGGTTATATTGTTCTCAGGTTTTCTCAGTGTGTGTCCTATATTGTGGGTTTCAGACAAGATAGTATCTAGTTATATTGCCCTCAGGTTTTCTCAGTGTGTGGTCCCATCTTGTGGGTTCCAGACAAGATATTATCTAGTTATACTGTCCTCAGGTTTTCTCAGTGTGTGTCCTATCTTGTGGTTCCAGACAAGATAGTATCTAGTTATATTGTTCTCAGGGTTTCTCAGTGTGTGTCCTATCTTGTGGGTTCCAGACAAGAGAGTGTGTAGTTATATTGTTCTCAGGTTCTCTCAGTGTGTGTCCTATCTTGTGGGTTCCAGACAAGATAGTATCTAGTTATATTGTTCTCAGGGTTTCTCAGTGTGTGTCCTATCTGGTGGGTTCCAGACAAGATAGTATCTAGTTATATTGTTCTCAGGGTTTCTCAGTGTGTGTACTATCTTGTGGGTTCCAGACAAGATAGTATCTAGGTATATTGTTCTCAGGTTTTCTCAGTGTGTGTACTATCTTGTGGGTTCCAGACAAGATAGTATCTAGTTATATTGTTCTCAGGTTTTATCAGTGTGTGTCCTATCTTGTGGGTTAAAGACAAGATAGTATCTAGTTATATTGTTCTCAGGTTTACTCAGTGTGTGTCCTATCTTGTGAGTTCCAGACAAGATACTATCTAGTTATACTTTCCTCAGGTTTTCTCAGTGTGTGTTCTATCTTGTGGGTTCCAGACAAGATAGTATCTAGTTATATTGTTCTCAGGGTTTCTCAGTGTGTGTCCTATCTTGTGGGTTCCAGACAAGAGAGTGTGTAGTTATATTGTTCTCAGGTTTTCTCAGTGTGTGTCCTGTCTTGTGGGTTAAAGACAAGATCCTTCTCCCTCCTCCTCCCTCTTCCTCCTCCCCCTCCTCCCTCTTCCACCTCCTTCCTCCTCCTCCTCCTTCACCCTCCTCCTCCCTCCTCCTCCTTCCTCCTCCCTCTTCCTCCTCCTCCCTCCTCCTCCTTCTCCTCTTTCCCCCCTCCTCCTCTTAATCCCTCCTCCTCCCTCCTCCCTCCTATTCCTCCCTACTCCTCCTCCTCCCTCCTCCTCCTCTCTCCGCCTATCTCTTCCTACGTCCTCCTCCTCCCTCCTCCACTTTCTTCCTCCTCCCTCCTCCTACCTCCTCGCCCTCCTCCTTCCTCCTAATCACTCCTCTTCCTTCCTCCTTCACCCTCCTCCTCCCTTCTCCTCCTCCTCCTCCTTCTTCCTCCCTCCTCCTCATCCCTCCTCCCCCTCCTCCTTCCTCCTCCTCCCTCTCCTCCTCATCCCTCCTCCTCCCTTCTCCTCCTCCCTCCTCCCACCTCCTCCCTTCACATTCCTCCTCCTCCCTCTTCCTCCTCCTCCCTCCTCCTCCTCCCTCCTCCCCCTCCTCCTCCCTCCTCCTCCTCTCTCCTCCTCCTCTCTCCTCCTCCTCTCTCCTCCTCCTCTCTCCTCCTCCCTCCTCCTCCTCCCTCTACCTCCTCCCTCCTCCTCCCTTCACATTCCTCCTCCTCCCTCTTCCTCCTCCCCCTCCTCCCCCTTCTTCTCTTCCCTCCTCCTCCTCCCCCTCCTCCTCCTTCTCCCTCCTCCTTCTCCCTCTTCCTCCTCCCTCTTCCTCCCTCTTCCTTCTCCCTCCGCCTCCTCCCTCCTCCTACTCTCTCCTCCTCCTCCCTCTCCTACTCCCTCCTCCTCCTCCATCCTCCTCCTGCGTTCTCCTCCTCCTTCTCCCTCCTCCTCCCTCTTCCTCCTCCACCCTACTCCTCCCTCCTCCTAATCCCTCCTCCTCCCTCCTATTCCTCCCTACTCCTCCTGTCTCCTCCTCCTTCCTCCTCCTCCTCTTCCCTCCTCCACCTCCCTCTTCCTCCTCCCTCCTCCATTTACCCAAGACAGACAGACAGACAGATAGTCGGGAACGGGATCTTATATGACTACTTATATGATTTAAATGAGATGCTCTCCACCATGGGCTGGGCCGGGTCAGACAGACAGACAGATAGATAGATAGACAGACAGACAGACAGACAGACAGTCGGGAACGGGAACTTATATGACTACTTATATGAATTAAATGAGATTATCCCCACCAGGAGTTGGGCGATGCCGGGCCGGGTCAAACAGACAGACAGATAGATAGCCGGGAACGGGAACTTATATGAATTAAATGAGATGATCCCCATCAGGGTCTGGGCGAAGCAGGGCCGGGTCAGACAGACAGACAGACAGACAGACAGATAGACAGACAGACAGATAGATAGTCGGGAACGGGAACGGGAGCTTATATGACTACTTATATGAATTAAATGAATTAAATGAGATGCTCCCCACCAGGGTCTGGGCGAAGCCGGGCCGGGTCAGCTAGTAATATATAAAAGATACATTGTAGACTTTTATCAGAGTCTGCTACTGCATGTAAAGAATTATAGTTTCACACATTCTAGGAGACGGTGAGCATTACCGAATGGATAAGAGAGCTCGTTTTAAACTTCCTGTGTGCTGCTGCCGAGGTAGGGGGTTCAACTTCTACACCAGTCAGTTGGACGAAAATGTTGACCTATCGTCCTTGACTTGGGGATGTAAATTATAAGTATCTCAGAAACCTGTTTACATCCTAATATGTGAAGATGCAAGGTCATACACCCTTCGCTGGTTTCTACGGTTGGAGAGGGGAGGGAAACCTTTGCAGCCCAGAGCTCGTGTACATAGTACAGGGTCGCAGATTTGAAGTTCCAGCACAGGTCATACACACTTTCGCTTGTTTCTGAGGCTGGAGAGGGGAGGGACAGCTTCACAACACAGTCTCCGTGCACCTGGTCCTTTGATCAGGGTCTGGAGTACAGTGTCTACAATAACCTCGGTCCTTCTTCTTCTGCGTTCATCCGGGGTGTTTGTTCAGACGTTATTGCGTTGTTTCTGTTTACAGCAGAGCTGCGATCCTTGCACCTTTCGGCCGATACATCTGACTTCTGCGGCAACCTCAGTCCTATACACGCACGTCCTGTTCGGGGCTCAGCCGAACTGAATGTCAGTGCGTAGGATTTAAAATTTAACTCATCATCATGTGCCATGCCGATAAACTTTGGCCTTCATGGTTTGCAATCTCACACGATCACCCGAACCTTGGGTCAGCTCCGTGTTCTTGTCTCGATTATGCTTTGAGCCCAATTTATCACGTAAGCTTCCCCTTGTTCTTATACCTTGAGATTTGCCAGTTATCGCCATGAAGATGAAGAACAGGAAAAAGAAGAAGAAGGAGGAGGAGGAAGAAGAGGAGGAGGAAAAGCAGAAGGAGGAGGAGAAGAAGACGAAGAAGAAGAAGAAGAAGAAGGAGAAGAAGAAGAAGAAGAAGAAGAAGAAGAAGAAGAAGAAGAAGAAGAAGAAGAAGAAGAAGAAGAAGAAGAAGAAGAAGAAGAAGATATATGTCTGATACAGTGAATGAGGGGGGAGGTGCTGGGGGTGGGAAGACACCACAGAACTCATCTTCTAAAACATTCTGTAATGTCCTGTTTACTTACTGTACATGTTTATCACGTCTGCTAAATTACTGTACTTCCGGTCGGGAAAACCGGAACCTCACTGCGCATGTGTAATAACAGCGGAAATGGAACACACGTGTGTTGGTGAGGTCGGCTATCTGAAAACAAACAGCCAAGGAAATGAGGTGATCATTTCATCTCATAAAACAAGATCTTAGCTCTGAAAGATTTGGTTGAGGATTTTTCTCTTCGTTTTAAATTATGTTCAAGATTAAGGGTTAATTATTTCCAGGATTTTGAAAACGATACTGATATTATTAGGAAAAACCGACTACCGAATGTAAGAATCGTCAACAGTGCACTAGAGACATTTTTACACCTGCTTCGTCTCGCTATTCAAAAGCTACCGAAAGGTTCTCCAGCTAAATTTTTCAGTATCAATTTGATTAAAAGTCCACATGGTGTTTCCTTCTACTACGTTTTGAGACCGTCCTGGCCTACTACTCATTCCCTTCAGAGAAAGTCTCTCTAGATGTGGACACTCTGTCCCTTCAGAGAAAGTCTTTTCAGATATGGACACTCTGTCCCTTCAAAAAAAAGTCACTGCAATATAGATACTCTGTCCCTTCAGAGAAAGTTTCTCCATATATGGATCTGACAGTTTTCATCACGGACATCACGGACCTGACAGTTTTCGACACTGTGATCTTCACTTCAATTCGATCACCACTGAGCAATTAAGTCCCAGTGACCATTTCCGGAAGTTACCCTGGATTGCCCCTCCCAGCTCCCTACCTTCTCTGGAGAAACTGGACACCGTTGTTCCTTTACACAGCACCATGGCGGCATCGTAATGAAAGACGGGAGCACCTGTACAAGGCACGGTACAGCTCAATTTGAGAACCAATGTATGATATAAACGGAAGCATCACAAACACAGGCAGATATGGGAACAATTGTATGAGATCAACGGAAAAACCATACAGCAAATTTCTTCTTCTTCTTTGCGTTCATCCGGAGTGTTTTTTCAGATGTGATTGCTGTGTGTCTAGTTAGGCACCTTTGGGTCAAAACCCTTAGGCCAACACATCCGACTTTTAGCGTGCAATTTTGACCAGGTTAGCATTCCTGGGAGACTCTCACTTTTGTGGTACCGTCCACATCCCAGCTGGTCGAGTTGGAACAGTCGAAGACTGCACGGTCATTCCTCAAAGGAAGGCAGGGACAGTCCATGGCATTTTCCGCTATCCAGGGTGGCTTCCATAACTGCAGGGCCGACACATAGCGCCCTGGTGCTGGGCTCACCAAGAGAATCGTCAGTCCTGCTCATGGCTGCTTTAATTCCTCACTTCAATATTAGGGGTGTACCGGATTTTGGCTCCGGCTCCGGCAAATCCGGAATCCGGCCATTTTTACAAATCCGGCTTCTGCTCCGGCCGGATCTCACTTCATACATCCGGCCAAATCCGGCTCCGGCCGGATTTCAAAAATTTGAATCCGGTACAGCCCTAGTGAAAACACTCATGGCTTTCCTCCAGAAAGAAGGTAGTGATGCTGGGATCAAAACTATGAAAGCAGCCCTGCTTGACGCTGTTAGCAGCAGATTTGCGGGCATTGAATCCAACAGTATTTACACCTGTGCCACACTACTGGATCCTCAATTCAAGCTGTGCTTCTTCTCCGAACGTGGTAGAAGTGATGCACGAGCCCATCTGCTGTTAGCAGCTAACTCCATTATTGATTCAGCAAACACAGTCAGTCCACAGGATCCATCAGCTACTATTAGTAGTAGTAGTAGTAGTAGTAGTAGTAGTAGTAGTAGTAGTAGTACTAGTGTTTTCACTTCTGTGAGCACTGCCACACAGTACGAGTCCAGCCCATGGAGCTGTTTTGACACAATTGTCGAGGAAAATCCCACCACAGATCGTTCTGCAAGTGCCGAAGGCAATAGCATTAACACTGAGGTGACACAGTACCTGTCAGAGCCACTTCAAACTCGACAGTCAGATCCAGTTTCATGGTGGCCTGCCAATAAGCAAAGATTTCCAAGTATGGCTAGACTGGCGCAGGCATTTCTTGCACCACCACCTACAAGTGTGCCATCGGAAAGGCTGTTCAGTACAGCAGGAGACATTATCACTGACCACCGTAGTAGCCTTTTACCACAAAATGCGGAGACGTTGATTTTCCTGACATACAGCTCGTCCCTTCTTGACTCTGAGAGTTCAACTTCACAGCCATAATGAAGACTGACTGACTGAAATAGTGAAATTACTGAATGAATGTATTTCAATAAATTCAATCTGTTCAATGTACTGTTGTTGTGAGTTGTAACTGAGCTGCCAATTTGCCAACTGAAAACAATGTGAAAACTAAAAACTGAAACTGAAAACTAAAAATTAAAATTACTAAATTAGCATTATGTGCTTATGTATTATGTTTCATCTTAAACTTACGGAACTTAATATTACTTAATTACTTATTCTAATGTAAATGTAATTATTTTACATTTAAATGATTTAATATGAGTATATGTCATCATTGTCATGTCTATAGTAATGAACTGCAGTAATGAACAGTCGAGTGACTCCACTCACTTAAGTCAAGTGATGTAGTACGTTATTTTATTTTTATTTTTTTATTTGTAAATCCGGCTCCGGCCGGATCTCACTTCAAAAATCCGGCCAAATCCGGCTCCGGCCGGATCTCACTTCATAAATCCGGTCAAATCCGGCTCCGGCCGGATTTCAAAAATTTGAATCTGGTACAGCCCTATTCAATATATTGGGCATTTTGTTCGCCCCGGGCCGTACCCGCACAAACCAGACAGGTCTGCAGACAGTATCCACTCAGCGAGTTTTCGATTCGGACATGTGCTTGTCGTTGTGTCTTTCAGAGCTGTTCCAGGCACGACAGACATTCGGAAAACTACCTAGTCAGAGCTGTTCCGAACAAGAGCGGCTTTCGGAAACTAGGTAGTCAGAGCTGTTCCTAGCACGAGAGACATTCGCACGAGACATTTCACTCGGACGTAAATGCGTAGTGCCAATTTTTATTTTGCCACCCGTAGGACGGCACTTCCGACTTCGGCGGGCATTTTTAATGAGGTTAGCCTTCCTCTGGTTTCGAGGCACGTTAGACTTATTGTTGTGATGTCGCCACATTTCAGCTGGTCAAGATAGAACGGTCAGAGACATCACGGTCAACCCGCAAGGGAAGGCAGGGGCAGTCCATGGGCGTTCTCTGCTATCCAAGGCGGCTTCCATTATTGCAAAGCCGACACATACTGCTCTGAGACTGGGCTCACCCGAGGAATTGCTACGTAGAGTCATGACTGCTTTGATTCCTCACTTCCATGTATTGGGCATTTCGCTTGCCACTGGTCGCTCAAGCACAAACAAGGACCGGACAGTCCGCGGACAACATCCACTAAGTAAGCTTTCGCTTCGGACTTCGAACCATGCAATGAATTCCCTAGCCAAGCGTTCCATTTCGTGTTATTGAGACGTTTTTCCACCTTTGACTACACTCTATGTGAGCATAGATACAGACATTTTTCGTAACCTTTTAGTGCGACTGGGGCGCTTTTCTTCCTTTAGTATTCGCTCATGAGGTAGGCTACATGTGCTGCCGGCTCAGCACCTTACTTCCGTGCAGAAATGAGCGAGAAACGGCCAGGCCTTCTCATCCGGGTATCTCTTATATCCCCCAGCTGAGAGCCTTCGGGCAAGTAGCTGAACTGGGCATGTAGCGTGCTCAGAATCTCACCTCCATTTTTCGTTAGGTGGGTATCGGCCCGGCTCTCACATCCGAGGGTTTATGGCTTAGAGGCGTTCAGACACAACTCTCGACAGAGCCTTAGAGTAATATATCCGGACCAAGAACTTCTGCCTTCGTGCGCCTGATTTAAACTTTTGACTGCTATTCTCAATCTACCTGCAGAGCAGCAGGTTGTGTCTCGCTTAGTCTGGTCCCTATTCCATGAGCTGTCCGATATGTAGTTTTCATCCATCGACATAGCACATGGGGTCAATGGGACACGCAAGTTCCCCCACCACGGCAAGGTGGAGACACATCGGGGGAGACAGGAAATTTGAGAACCATTGTATGAGATAAACGGAAGAACCATTCAGGCAAATTTAAGAATCATGGTGTGAAATAAATTGGAGAACCACGCAGGCAAATTTGAGAACCATTGGTTGAGATAAACGGAAGAGCGAAACAGGCAGCACAAATAAGCAAATTGTTATACACGCATGTGTGCCACAAAAGAAACGTGGGAGGCAGAGACCAGGTGGCCGACCAGAAAGGTCTCCTTGATCTAAAAGCCACTGGGTTCTGCGATGAGCACACGTGGTGGAACACGCGGTCCAAACGTGTACTGTGGACAGCTGGTGGCTTTTGAAAAATAAACAATGCAAGTGTTCCGATGGCGTTTAACTACCTTTTTTGTTTTGTAGATTTCTCGGTTTGAAGAACACACGTTATTGCACTACGGACAAACCCTTGCATGCTCAGTCTACCTCAGCTAAAGTTGATCGTTCCAGAAACAATTTAATTGAAAACACATAGGATATTTCCGTTACTAATAAAGTATAACAAGTGAGGAGGAGTGGGGAGGGGGGGGGGGGGATTTAAAAAAAAGCCCTTTACAAGACTAAAAATTTACATATCTTGCAAGTATGATCACGGAAGTACGTACGAACGAATTTTATTTTCAAAGGGTCACACATTCGGCCCCTGCAATCACTCATCTTTCGTTCATCAGTTGTGCATGTTAAATTCACACAGGAAAAAAACAGTGTGAAATGAATGTTGTAAACATAAACAATGCATATTACTATTATGAGACAGGCAGACAGACACACGTACACACACAAGTTTATAAAAACCATACATATAATCTTGCATACATACTTACATCATTTACACAAACTCTCACAGTTATGCACCCACTCAATAACATACAAATACACACTCTCTCGTAGACACATATAATTACTCACAATCACAAACTACTTAACAAAGGTTTTCTTATACTGGCCTAGAGAGACGACAGTAGAAGATAAACTCTATGGACCGCTGAGTGAACTAAAAAGACAGTTAAATTCATACAAGAGACAACATTGCAGTTATAGACATATTTCAAGCGAACGATAGAAGAAGAACATACACACACATACTCTCTCTCTCTCTCTCTCTCTCTCTCTCTCTCTCTCTGTGCGTGCGTGCGGGCGTGCGTGCGTGCGTGCGTGCGTGCGTGTGTGTGTGTGTGTGTTTTTTTTTTATAGAATAGACAGAACAATCGAAATCAGATGTCAAGAAGAAAGTGCCCTTACATATAAACTATCGCCCATAATGAAATATAGGTTTATACCTATGTCCACAAAACGACAGATAATAAATAACATATTCACACTAACCCTATGCTACCAATGTCAGACTGGGACATTTTCCAAATCACACTTACACAAAATCAACACCTGAGAGATGAGATGATTGAGAAGAGCTGCTAACTTAACTATCCGAGGCCGAGTAAGTAATGATTTTATCAGATAGACAGTGGGATCAACACTTTTTGCCGCATATACAGGAAGGCCCCGTTATACGTCGCTTCGGTTTACGTCGTTTCGCTATAATGTCGTATTAACAATAGGACATAATTTCATTTTACGTCGCTACGTTCCGCCATAATTTCGTTACCTGTGTTGCTATGTTGTGTTAATGTCGCCATTTTACATTTTGTGCAGTGCATTTTTCCAAGATTTTATCGTGTAATCACCCATACTTATGAGTTCAAATTAATTGCTGATAGTGTGTCTGGTTGTAAGAGAACAAGGAAAAGTGTTACTCTTGAGGTGAAGTTAGTTGTGTTACGTCGTTTTGAGGCTGGCGATCGGGCTGTTGATATCGTTAAAGTCCATGGTTTACTTCCGACTACGGTAAGGACAATTTGTGCAGGTGCTGACAAAATCAAAGAGGGTACTAAAAACGTAACCCCTATGAGTGCTTCCAAGATCATTCCTACCAGAAGTACTCTTATGGAGAACATGGAAGCACTACTGGCCGTCTGGATTGAAGACCAGAACCAACAGAATATGCCTGTGAGCAAGATGGTTATCCAAGAGTAAGCAAAGTCTCTCTATGAAAATCATGCTAAGAAAGTGGATAAGAGCAGTACTAGTAGTGCTGATGATAGTTTTGGAGCCAGTCATGGTTTTAATGCCTCTACTTCCCGATAACTGTACCACTCGCCCTCCAATCCACCTCTATTTAGCCAATAAACATCAACAACCATCAACATAAACATTACATAATACACGGTATTTCATTTAATTCTATAGAAAATAGTGTTTCGCTATACATCGTTTCACTTAAAGTCGCGTTTTCCAAGAGAGTAACCCGGACGTTAACCGGGGCCTTCCAGTATTGAAATTCAAAATATCAAATGGTTTGGCCTTCTTGTTAGAATGCAACATGATCAACTACCATTACTGGCCCTACATCAAAGATAATCTGCAACGAGAGTAAGAGGACGCCCGCGAAGAAAATGGATTTACGACATCAAAGACACTGTACAATCACACGGAATGCCACTATCCACTGCCACCCATCAGATGCTGGAAAGCCAATTATTCCTACCCACGATGCTTGACGGCAAAAGTGGAAGCTGTTGATGATAATGATGATGATGATGATGATGATGATGATGATGATGATGATGATGATGATGATGATGATGACTTACAGGGCACTAGGTGTTACATCCATTGTAAAATAACTAAACTAAGGAACACTCCACGGGTGATGAGGTTAGTGTCCCATTTACTGGCACCCATTTCAGAAATGTTTTCGAAATGCGCTAACAATTACAAAAACAGGCCAAATGCTGATTGTTACAGTTATCACAGATTACTTACAGGTACATTGAGGGTAAAGTTAAAGAAAGTCAATTGTATTACAGGAAACAATAAATATGATCTGTATACATTGAGAAATGACAATGAAATGCAAAACAAATTCAACATAGAAGTACAGAACAGATTTGATATATTGTCTGATCTAGAGATCTTATTTCAAGATGTGGATGATCAATATAAAATGTTGAAGAATTCAATCAGGTTGGCTGCAGAAACAACTACTCCAGTATTAAAGACGGTGGGTCGTAAGAAATGGATGGCTGAAAATATTTTACAACTAATGGAAGCAAGAAGACTCAACAAAAATAATCCTGCCAAATATGAAGAAATTCACAGACTAGTCAGAATATTAAGTAAGGAGGAAAAAGAAGCATGGCTTGAGAAAAATTGCATAGAAATTGAAAAAAAACAACACAGCCGTCAAAATACTAAATCAATACTTAAAAGAATTCAGGAACACACTAATAAAAGACCACGTGCATCAGCAGGCTGTCTAAAAACAAAAGATGGCCAAAATCATAATAGAAAAGAGATCAGATTCTGCATGTATGGTCAGATTATGTGAAAAACCTTTATGATGATAACAGAGATGAACAGTGTGATATTCGAATTAATAATGATGGACCGCCAAATTTGAAGTTGGAGGTTTGGAATGTTCTTAAACATATGAAATCTGACAAGACCTTCGGTTCAGATAACATCATAATAGAAATGATTAATGCTTAAGACGAATATATGGAATAGATCAAGTCATGAGACTGCTGAACACAATATATTATACCGAAGATATACCTTCTGAATTATATAATTCTGTATATTCGCAAACCCAAAAACATCAGGAGCCTTGGAATGTGATCAACATCGAATAATTAGGATAATGAGTCACATCACGAAGATTTTACTACGCATTATCATGCAAAGAGTAAGGAAGACAATACAACCTGAAATAGGAGAAGAACAATGTGGGTTTTTAGAAGGAAATAGTACAGTAAATGCTGTGTATATGCTTCGATCAGAAATTGAACGTTGTATAGAAGTAAACAAAAATATTGTCGTATTTTATACAAGTGTCGTCCCTGGGGTGAGGGGAATCAACACCGACATCCTTTTAGCCCCAAATCCTTATACTGAGGATCTCCCAGCTTTCTGTCCACAACACCCCGTCAGTCCCTGGATCCCCTCTCTCTCTCTCTCTCTCTCTCTCTCTCTCTCTCTCTCTCTCTCTCTCTCGCTCTCTCTTACAAATGGACCATGCCCCCTCTCATTCTCTCTCTCTCTCTCTCTCTCTCTCTCTCTCTCTCTCTCTCTCTCTCTCTCTCTCTCTCTCTCTCTCTCTCTCTTACAAATGGACCATGCCCCCTCTCATTCTTTTCCAAAAAACATACTCACACAACACTAGCTTTTTTTTTTAAAAACTGACAAAGACAATTTAATAAAGAAAAGTGTCAGGTGTGTGAAGAATGTCTGTCGTATAATCTAGTGTGTATTTAGAGTCAGACCGAATAGCTCAGGAGCAAAGTGTTTCCTCACTGTACTGGCCACACAACAGCACCATATATGATGGACAGAAAACCTCACCCACATGATGTGTCTTTCAGGCCAAGTGTCGACTTCCTCCGATAGCTCTTGAACAGTCCGGATGCTTGGTCATCAATAGTGGAAACAGTCCAACATTGATCATCAATCTAACATACACAGTGTAAATACTCTTTCATAAAAGTTCTGGGATCAAAGAATCCTAAAAATTAATGTTACTGTCACTTTGGAAAAAACCCAATGTTAGTAATTTACTGTTCATAGGAATTCCCAAAGTGTAACACACACAGTTAATCGGTAATGATTGGAATTTACCAATTGTGACACATACTGTTAATTGGTAATGATAGGAATTCACCAATTGTAACATACACTGTTAAGTTTCCAGGAATCTAGATCTACTAATGTTCCTGGTACATGTGTTATTGTCAGTGTCTTGATTTTAATGTGATGTAACCTATCACCTAGGAAACAATCTTATATTATCATCGTTTCCTGCTCAGCAGAGGCCAAGTACCTGCAGACCCTCTGAGTTATGGGCCTAGTGCAAAAGCCTCTCAGTAAACTCTGCCTTCAATACTCGAGCCATGACTTTTCTTATAGCTGGTGGTAGCTATGGTGGAACCATATATGTATTCCGGTTTGAAAATTGAGACTATTGAACAACACAATGGTTAAATGTCCGCCGATGCAAATCAACATTAGACACTATAGTCTCTCTCTAGAAACAAATTAAGAATACTGCACACGTCCGTAGCGCTTCACAACTGTTGGTCGACTAACCCCAAAGTTGTTTACCTCAACTGGTTTAATACTGGGTCTGAGTGACGTCACAAAACTGTCTAGACACTAGACAGTCTAGAATCTATTTTTCTCTCTCCTGTTTAGACTGGGTGGAAACAACCCGCCGTCTATTCCGCTTTCATCTTGGTACCTGTCCCGGCACTTCAAAAAGTCTTGCCGGCTAGTGATCTAGAGAATTCTTGTTCCCACAACAAAAGATCCTGCCAACTTTTACCCAGACAACCCGTCTACAACTTCAAAGGATGGCTGCCGCCAGCCGACGTATGGCGCGATAGTTTTTCCTCGATCAACAACACATTAAAGAATTGCCGGCTTTGTGGTAGACATTTGGCGCGACATTTTGTCATCTATCGACATTCCAAAATTTTATGTGACAGATATACATCTATGCTTTATAGGCAACATAAAGGCTTTCAATAGAGTAAGACATGTCAAAGATGATTGCAGATATAAAAAATGACGGGAACGACATAAGACTTATATATATATATATATATATATATATATATATATATATATATATATATATATATATATATATATATATATAAACATATATTGGAAACAACAAGCTGCCATAAGGATTGATAAAGAAGTGGGTCAAAATTAGCCTATTAAGAGAGGTGTAAGACAGGGTTGTGTAAAATATCCAGATCTTTTTTCCCCAACAGTGAAAATATTTTTAGAAATGTAGAAGATGTAGAAAGTCATTTGCAAAATGAAAAACACACTGACCAATAAAATGATGTCAATTTAGACGAGAAAAAAGCGTGATGAGGTGCTACATAGAGCCTGTACTTTTGTATGGATGTGAAGCGTGGACAATGAACAGTCAAGCTTAAAAAACATATGATGGCCGTGGACATGTGGTTTTCGAAGAGAATGCAAAGAATACCATGGACAGACAGAAAAACCAATGACCAAATAGTACAAGAAACAAATGAAAATAGTAAACTGATGAGAGAAATTAGACGTAGACAGTCAAAATTTGTTGCTGTATGTAGCCGGGGCGCAGTGTTGGGGTGAGCGCCAAACCTTGCTTAAATACCCCAATGGCTCGTGAATACATAACCTCTGCAGCAAAAGTCCAACTCCTGGACTTCACGTGGTGGAGCTGTTTTAACTAACTGGAGAAGGGGCGACGGCGAGTTTCTGGCGCCGAAAAAAAACCAGTATGCTCTAGATGTGTATGCACGTACATGCATGCGCAGACACGTGTGTGCGCGCGTACACATTTAAACTCGAGTGAGACCACAGTCTTCTCTAGCAAAGAAAGGCGCTGAAGACGGAGGCAACCAGCCAGGAGGCGCACCACAGAAATCAGGATGCCACGCAATTACGCAAAATGGAATATGTCGACTGCTGCTAAATGTTATGGTGCTCGCCCTGCTTTGGATCCCCAGGCAGGTGCAGTGCCGGGCCCTATGTCTCGAAAGGGTTCAACCATAACTACTGGAGGTCCTTCTCAGATGTCATGTGGAGCCAGGGGACCTGAGAATAGAACGGCTGACCATACTAATCAAAGACTTAAAATAATGCACTGGAATGCGGAGGGAGTCAGCAACAACAAAATAGAATTAGAAAACATCTTGGACCAAGAAAAAGTAAACGTATGTTGCTTGCAAGAAACTCACCTCAGCGAAAATATAGCCTTCAAAATCAGAGGCTACCAGTGTTACCGAACTGACCGAAAGGACAGGAGAAAAGGCGGGATACTGACCCTTGTAAAAAATAACATCATTGCTTCCCAAATCGAAGTCTACATGGAAGGGGCTGAGTATCAGACACTTAAACTTAAGACAGGCAATAAAGACTTACATCTGATCAATTACTACTGTCCAAGTGACCGCCCACAGGCACAGGACACACCACCATTAAAAGAAAAAAAAACGATTAAGTGTGGCGATTTCAACAGCCACTCGCAGAGCTGGGGCAATGATCCCATGGACCAGTGAGGAGATAGACTGGAAGACTGGCAGGATGAGAATAGATTCATCTTGATTAACAAGCCATCCGACCCACATACTTTCTACTCGACATCATGGCACACTACAACTACACCTGACCTGGCTTTTCATTCACCAGACCTGGAGTGGAACATTACACGAATTGTTGGGAAACAACTTGGTCGCAGTGACTATCGGCCAGTCTTTCTAACTGAAGTAAATGAGCTTGTAAGTGAAAGCAGCACCCTCTCGAGGTGGAACTACAAGTAAGCAGACTGGGATGTACAAGAATCGCACCAGCATACTGGTTAGAAACCTGAACACTGAGAAAGACATAAATAAAGTAGTTGAAGAGGTTGGGAAATGCATACTACAGACAGCGCGAGAAACAATACCAAGAGGAGCCCGTAAACAATATAAACCTTACTGGAGTAGTGAACTGGAACAGTTGCATAATAATGCGGAAGTGTGTAGAAAGCAAGCAGGGGCCACACCCAGCTAAGAGCACCACAATAAACTCCAGCACGCAAAAGCCAAATTTCAAGGGGCCAAGCTGCAGGCTAGACGGAAAAGCTGACAGGAGAAAACGGAGTCTCTGAACTTTGAAAGAGACATTAGGAAATTGTGGAAGCTAATAAAACAATTTAACGACAAGGGCACAGGGAGAAAAAAAATTGCACTACATAAAGATGGAATCATCTTAACAAGAAAGCAAGCAGCTGACCATTTTGCGGAATCATTCGCACAAAATAACAATATCAAAATTAGTCCAGAGAAACAACAAGAGATTCACGAGAAACGGCAACATACAGGACAGAACATGAGGTTCTGGAGGCACCCATCACAATCAGCGAACTGGAGCTAGCCATATCAAAACTGAAATTGAAGAAGTCACCAGGAGCTGATGGTATCTCCAATGACATGATCAGGAATCTAGAAACAGAGGCCAAAGCAAAGTTGTTGCAGATCTTCAATAACAGCTGGACCTGTTGCAGATCTTCAATAACGGCAGTGTTCCACAAGCCTGGAGAGAAGCAATCATGATACCCCTCCTAAAATCAGGGAAAGATAGTTCCATTGCCTCTAGCTACAGACCGATTAGCCTCACCAGCTGTCTCTACAAAACACTTTAGCGCATCATCAATCACATACTGCAGTGGTACATTGAAAATAAAAACATCCTTGTTCCACAGCAGGCTGGCTTTAGGCAGTGCTACTCTATGGAAGATCAGACAACCTACCTCTCTCAAGAAATTGAGAATGAATTCCAAGAGAAGAAGCTGGTGCTTGCGGCGTGGATAGATCTGAAGAAAGCCTTTGACAACGTCTGGAAAGATGGTCTGATGAAGAAACCGAGAATCTGCGAAGTCAATGGAAGAATGTACAAATGGGTGAAAGCATACTTGCACAACAGAAGAGCCCGAGTACAGAAAATCGGACTCAAGAGCAAGAAAGTACTACTGCGTCTCGGTGTTCCCCAGGGCGGAGCCTTGTCCCCCACAATTTTTCTAATCTTCATCAATGATCTTGTTGCTAATCTACCTCATGGAATTAAAACGGCAATGTACGCTGATGACCTGGTTCTATGGAGAACAAATGAATATGCATCAGTGGTCACCAGATTGCAACAAAGAGCTGCAGATACATTTGTTGCATGGGCAAATAGATTGTGTTTCAGCATAAACACTGACAAGTGCAGCACCACTCTATTTACACTCTCTCCAAAACAAAACACAGGAATCATCCAGATAAATGGAACACCCCTAAGAGAAGATAATGAACCAACATTCCTTGGAGTAACATTTGATGGCAGGCTGACATGGAGAAAGCACATCAACAAAGCAGTAGCAAAAGCCAGAAAGAAAATAGCCATCCTGAGAAAGCTAAGTGGGACCACATGGGGAGCCAGTGGGAAAATACTTAGCAAAGTTTATCAACAGAGTATACAACCACACCAGGAATATGGGTCAACTGTGTGGTGTTCGGCATCAAACACCACACTATAAGAGCTGGACAAGGTGCAAAATCAAGCGCTTAGAGTCACCACAGGAGGGATGAGATCAACCCCTATAGTGGAAATTGAGAAGATGGGGGGAGGACACAAGCACTGAGAGCGCGCAGAGATACGAAAACGCTAATACAAGCAGAAAGGTTCCTCAGCTTGCCAGGCCACATATGAAGAACAGATTTGAAAACCTAGCTATGATGCGGTTGTAAAGAAGTAGTTTTAGCCACTAGGCCAAACGACTCTGCAGAGAAACCATAGATCTGCCCACAGTTGGTATCCCCCAAACAACTATTCCAGAGCGAACTCCGCGGAAATATGAACATAGACTATCATTACAAATCCAGACAAAAGTGAGAGTACTATTTGACAAGTAAGGACAGAACAGTGTGCAGCGCAGAACAGCCACTCTCAGCTTCCTTGATGAAGGATGCCCGCAGGACCTCTGGATCCGAGTCTACACAGATGGGTCAGCACAAAATGCAGTTCGAAATGAAAGAGCGAGAGTGTACATAGAATTAATTAGTTAGTCGAGGTTCCAAATTAACGGCAACGGGTTGTCCCCATTATGCTCCGTTCCTCTGGCAGTGACTATCACACAAAATGCTCCCCACTGTCCAATGTGAAAAGTGGAACAGACAGGAGTCTCGGCAATCCAACAGCCCGCACAGGTATACTGTGCATAATGCCGCAGCATAGAATACCCAGATAATACTAGGGACACAGCTAGAGTACCGACAGGAAAGTACTGCCATAACTATGATGCTGAAATTGAAGCAATCAAGATAGCAACAGAGAAATTACTAAATACCAGCAATGGTACACAACCTGTACTGCTATTGACAGATGAAACATCAGTACTCCGGGCGCTCCTGTCTGGGAAATTGTCAGTACCAAGAACACTACTTTCTGAATTTAGCAGTCAGCATAAGGTCACCATACAGTGGATTCCATCCCACTGTGGAATATCCGGAATCGACAGAGGTGATCAATTTGCTAAGGAAGGAGCCAAAGACGAACAGCCTAGTGTGCCCGTTACATACCACCAAAAGAAAAGATTGATCAAATCAGTCAGAAAGCCACCAAAACCTGCTAAAGATGACTACCACGTTATGGACAGACCAGAACAAGTCATTATTCTGCGCCTCAGAACAGAACACAATAGATTACGCAACCACATTTATACACAATTCAAGATTGGTGAAACAGCCACGTGCATATGTGGATTGGCGTTGCAGACAGCAGAGCACATGCTCCAAGACTGCCCAAAATATAACATATCTAGGCAAACTTTCTGGCCTAGAGCGAAGACAGTGGAAGATAAACTCTATGGATCGCTATGTGAACTAATAAAGACAGTTAATTCCATACAAGAGACAACATTGTAGTTATAGACATATATAAAGCGAACGAAAGAAGAAGAAGAAAATTTCTTGGACATGTTATGAGAAGAAATAAATTGGAGAACTAGGTGACAACTGGCAATATCGAGGGGACGAGAACAAGTGGGAGACAGAGAAGTAAATATCTGGATGACATGACCATGTGGCATGGTCGAGACAAGAACACTGAGCTGATCCACGTCTCTGGTGATCGAGTGAAATGGCGATTCATGACTTCTCACGCTTACCGGCATGGCACATGATGGATGGATGGATTTCAGGCTTCGCCAACCTAGTAGCCCAGGTCAATGGTACAATCCGACCTCAACACGGATTGCAATCGATGACCACAGAGCCGACAGGCAAGCGTTGAGTTGAGTTGAGTTGAGAGCCATACATCTACTGTCGCTCGTTGTCCTATATATTATGACAGATTCACAGGAACATCGATGTAGTAACGAAGAACGTAAGCAACTACTGGCGTCCTTGGCATTCTTACTTTTTATTATAGACAATTGTCACAGCAGTCAAAGTCACAACTTCTCGTACATCCATCTGGGAGGGTAAGTGATACATCATAAATAATTTATATATATATATATATATATATATATATATATATATATATATATATATATATATATATATATATATATATATATATATATATATATATTATATATCTTATATATCTTGCTGCTGTAAACAGTTCGGCACATGCGAAGAATAAACAATCGTTTCAGCAGTGCTTGAATAATTCAACTGCGTTCATAGATGCTGTGTATCTAAACAATAGTCAACTTATAGTTCGACCTTGGTCTCTGGCGAGCGGTGACATTGGGCTGCCATTACTTTTGCAAACTGCGGCGACTTTGTGCAGAGCGTTTTTAACAGTCTTGACTTGAGCGCCCATTGCAGATTCTTAACGTAGAATCAATGTACAACTTCTTGGATGATTCTATACAACTACAGGGAATTTTAGCAATTTATTCGCCACCGCAACACTTGAACAATTGTTCACAGCTGAAAGATACTTGAACGTCTTTCCTCTGTGAACCCCCTGACCTGACTGAATAGACCAGGCAGCCGATCTTGTGATCTCAACTGTTTTGATCACGTGATACACAATCTTTCTAAGTGGTTTCCCTTCTCTGTCGTGAACCATCATCACTATTCTTTAAAGGTCTCGGCTTCCCTCGTTTTCCAAGTGCTCGCCAGTTACCTATCGTTAACTTGAATTACACTCGCTTTTTCTTCCCTGTTCCTGTACTGTACACATTCTACTAATACGCAGGACTAGTACCGTAGACCCTGCATAGCTACATGGCATTTAGTTGTGTTGAGTTGACTTGTGTTGAGTTGAGTTGTGTTAAGTTCAGGGGAATGAGCTGATTTGAGTTGAGTTGACTTGAGTAGAATTGTGCTGAGTTGAGTTGTGTTGATGTGTGTTGAGTTGAGATGGTTTGAAGTGAGGTGAGTTGATTTGAGTTGAGTTTAATTTAGTTGAATTCGGCTAAGAACCGACATCACTGCACTCAGGACATTCCCATAAGCGCTCCATGCCATCGTTCAACAGCCAGCGAAGAGTCATACAACTAATCGTTTAAACCGCTATCTGATTGAAAGTTTTCTTGGTCTTCACTCTCAGTTTTGAGATTCCACCAGAACCCCTGCCAATCCCCCGCAATCTCATCCTTTCCACATACGTGTTCACAATGTGTTCCACCTGGTCCCACAGGCGCACGACCACCTCTTCCTTGTCCATAAATAATCTACCACCAAGAGATGGATTCCTTGCCATCGTATCAGCCTGTTCATTCCCCCGCACTCCCGCTTGGTCAGTGCAAAAAAATCCATACAATTCTCACAATCTGTGAGCTCTGACGCGAGGTGGGCCACTACACACGAAATATTCCTTTATCCACCTTACCAAGCGTATTCTGTGAGTCCGTGATGAAGACAATGTGTGTTGCAGTGGTCTCTTCTAACCAACGGAAAGCTGATGTGACTGCCTCCACCTCCACTCTCATGCCGGAGATCGTAGCCTCATAAGCATACTATCCTTTTTCAAGAATCGTCCATTAGCTTTCGCAATATATCACCAACCACTCAGTCTGTTTCTCACCACTGATTAATAATAATAAAACCATAGTATAATAGCCAGTCCCCTTTTGGTAGACCAGTATATTCCCCATAAAAAAAAATAAATGTTTGCATATCCTTGTATGGCAGTGAATCTTGGAATGTAAATAAGCAAATTAGGAAGAACTTAGAAGCAACAGAGATGTTGTTTTTGCGACGAATGTTGCGAATTCTTTGGACTGCCAGAATAACTAACAACGATTGCCTGAAAGAAGCTAATGAAACTAGAACACTATATACAACAATGAGAAAGAGACAAACAGCTTTTTTGGTCATGTGATGAGAATAGAGACACCGGAGAACATCGTAACAACTTACAAGATGGAGAGATTGAGGAGAAGAGAGGCAGAGCAAGAGAAAGTATGTTGGATAGATTGAGACGGTAGCATGTAGGAATAGCATTAGAAGAGTTGATCCAAAACACCAAAGACCGAGATCTGTGGAGAGCCATGAACGCCTACGCCAGCTGGCAGGGCACTTGATGATGATGATGATGGTGATGATGATGATGATGATGATGATGATGATGATGATGATGATGATGATGATGATAGTACCTTGCGGTGTATGGCAGGGTGGTCTTTGAGGAATTAAGGCCGCCTGACTAGTGCAGTCATGGTGAACTGTGCAGTTTAGGGTTTACTTTTTGCCCCGGACAGAAAAAAAAATCCACACCTTACCGAGGATCCTAACCCGGGTCCTTTGAAGGAGAATCCGGCATTCTTGCCGCTCCTCAACAAATGCCACATCATTCAATAATATTACATAGTCGTGTAGTATTGATTTTTGCATTTTCCCCATGTCTTTATAATGCATATCTTTTACATTGTTGTTGTTGTTCTCAGTTAGCCTCGAATGATGTATGGATGAAATGATGTATGCAAGAGAGTGATAGAATTGCAGAATGTTAGACGGGCCTGCGTGCCCAATTCGTAACCCCTTGAAAGTAAAGTGTGTTCGTTCGTACTGTATGTCTTTCTTGCCCATCTTGAATGCTGCAACTACTGGCATTATTGAAACCAGCAGACCAGCTGATTCATGATCTCCCACTTCAGCATGACATGGAGAGTGTATCCATGTACAAAAAACGTGTCCTTTGCGGGACGTTATGTCCAATCCCAGGTGATTTTACTAGGTAGTTGTACGTTCAGTAGTTTGCCATTGATTTCTGAACGAGAAGTCACCGTTGACGTCCTACTTAATGCAGGATTGAGCGCCATACCTCGTTCTCAGCGTCTCGGAAGTTTAAGAGCGTGCGCTCTTGTCCTTCCATCTATTACCATATACGTCTTCGAAATAACAGTTTCTAACTTATACAGTAGAAATGTTTCTAGTATCATTATAACCGTTTCTAGTATAAATATAACCGTTTATAATATCACTATAAATGTTTTTAGATTCACTATAATTGTTTCTAGTATCACTGCAACTGTTTTTAGTATCAGTATAACAGACAGACAAACAGACAGAGGGACAGACACGATTATGTACGTACACATATACATAAGTATATATCTTTTTACATACATACAGACAGACAGGCATAAAGACAGACAGACAGGCAGGCAGACAAACAGACACAGAGCCAGACGGAAACATAACACTGACCGGGCAATCAAACGCCCCCGATTACACACGGTATCGATCTGGCCCGGCACGCGGCGGTTAATAATATCATGCTTGGACCGAGGCCCGGGGTTTGTGTTCCGGTAGCTTTATGGGAGGAAGTGACGTCAACAGAGGCAAGCAGAAGTGTCCTTGAAATGTTTGCGAACTATGAATGAAGCAAGATGGCCCCACCAATGAATGGACGTGGATCGTTGATTGTGTCCACAGGGATCATGTTGGTGGTAAGGGGGGGGGGGGGGGGGAGGAGGGGGGAGGAGGGGGGGAGGGCAGAAGGGCAGATTTAGAGAGGACATGACAAACAGACAGTCAGAAAGGTAGACAGACAGACATTGGTCTTTCTATCCGTCCACTGAGTTCTCATAATTTTTTTTTCTTTCTATAAAACCACATCTCCTCAGCTTTCACACAATTCTTCACTTGTTTGCTAATTGTCCGTGATTCCTTCCGTACATCAGGATTGGCTCTCAAGAACTCTTTTCCTTATCTCGATTGACAAAGATAAATTCTTATCAATATTTTTGTCACACTGCTCATTAAACTAATTGTACCATATACTCCACAATCCATTGCAGCAGATTTCTTTAGTAGAGCCTTGACAATAGAATTCAAGAGCCCCGGGAAGGTTAACCCGGTCAACAAATGCCCGCATAAGTCGGATGTGTCGGCCTAACGGCCGCAAGAACGCAGCTCTGCTGTAAAAAGGCACAACGCAATCACGTCCGAATAAAACAACTCTGGATGAACGCAGAAGAAGAAGAAGAAGAAGAAGAAGAAGAAGAAGAAGAAGAAGAAGAAGAAGAAGAAGAAGAAGAAGAAGAAGAAGAAGAAGAAGAAGAAGAAGAAGAAGAAGAAGAAGAAGGAGGAGGAGAAGGAGGAGGAGGAGGAGGAGACGAAGAAGAAGAAGAAGAAGAAGAAGAAGAAGAAGAAGAAGAAGAAGAAGAAGAAGAAGAAGAAGAAGAAGAAGAAGAAGAAGAAGAAGATTTCAAGAGGTCAGAAGGTTGGACACGGATATCTAAACAAATGACTGGGTCTTCTCTCATCATTTCTACAAAGAAAATCTCAACACAGTTCCCGAAAACCGTAGTTCTGGCAGAGAGCCATGTGTGTAGAATAGAACCACACATGCTGTCGTTGGGCTTAGGCTCAACGTCACATCAGGCACACACCCCACACCCATCCACACCCAGCAACACCCATACCCATCCAAACACATACCCTCACCCACACATCCCCGCCCACACACATCCTCCCACCCACACGTCCCTCATCCACACACACACACACACACACACACACACACACACACACACACAAACATGCACACACGCACATCCCTACACACCGGGACATTTTCCCACCCACCTTCACAAACCCCACTCACCCTCTCCTCAAACATAAACACACATCTCTCACATACTCATCTCCCCTACCACCCACACATCCACACCCACCCAAACATCCCCCACCCACACACACATCTCCCACTCTCACACACACACATCCCCCACCCACACACATCTCACCAGCCACACACACACACCCACCCATACACACACCCCCACACACATCCCCCACCCACACAGCCATCCCTAAGCCACACAAACATCTCCCCACACCCCCATACATATCCCCACACAAACAAACACACACACGTCCCCCAAATACACACCCACACACATCCCCACACACATATCTTCCACCTACACATCTCCCCACACACACACCCACACACCTACACACACATCCCCACATCTAGACACATATACGATGCCTCACATAATCACTGAAACTAATATGAATAAGCTCCCACACTTTACACACACACTGATGATTATTGTGAGCATCTCACAAAAATGTAAAAATATTGAGAAATATTATACCTATACAATATGTAACGTAACAAAAATAGTGAAGCTCACACACACACACACACACACACACACACACACACACACACACACACAAACACACACACACACACACACACATTCACTCTCACTCACTCTCTCTCTCTCTCTCTCTCTCTCTCTCTCTCTCTCTCTCTCTCTCTCTCTCATTCACACTCACTCACTCTATCACTCACTCTACAGTAAAGTACATGTGTTCATATTATACATGACAAAATTAAGTGGTGTTAAAATTGATAATACGAAATATGAGAATACACAAAAAAATATGTAACAGCATGTTATATGGCATGCGTGCGCTCAACTCTCTCTCCCTTCTTTCATACATACATACACACTAACACACATGCGCCCACACATACACACACACACACACTAACACATCAACTCTCTGCCAATCTACACATCGCCCCACCCACCCACACATCCAGCACCAACCTCACACGCACCCCACCTATTCCCCAACTCACAGACACTCTCCCACCCACCAACCCCCTAATCAACCATCCCCCAGCTACACATCCCTCAACCACACATCCCCCATCCACACACACTTCCCCACCCACACACACATCCCCACCCACCCACACACACACATCCATCACCCACTTACACTTCCCCCACCCACTCTCACATCCCCAACACATACACATCCCCACCAAACACACAATGTCCCCATCCACACATACATCCCCCACCCACACTTCTCCCCATCCACCCACACATCCACCATCCACTCACAAAGTTCTCCCAAATACACACCCCACTACCCACACATACATCCTCCACCCACCCACACATCCCCCACCCACACATCCCCACCCACACACACCTCCCACACACACACACACACACACACAAGATAGGTTTTAGAAAGATAAAGGAGAAAGATGTAGTAAAAGAAAGAGACAAAAATAGGTTACAAAAAGAAGCAGGAGAGAGAGCACGTAAGGGTAATTAGAAGACGGTGGCATAACAGATAAAAATAAATAAATAACCAAAATGGTTAGTTAAAGTTAGTTGCAGATGATTTAAAGGACGTCGCAGTCAATACCAGCATTTCTTGGCAAGTTGACTTTCAGTAGTTTGCCATTGCTTTCTGAACTATCAGCACTGATACCTTTCTATGGAAATCAACGCAAGGCGGCCTGCTGCCAAATCGCCTGCAGCTGTGTTTTGAACGCCCTAACGTAAACTACCAGATCAGGGCTTTTAAAAATGTTGCAAGTCGTTTGCATGGTGTTGCGATTAACTTCAGGTTGATTTTCTAGACAATGTTACGCCCAGTAGTTTGCCATGGCGTTCTGAACGAGAAGTCAACATTTAAGTCTAACTTAATGCAGGTGTATTACCTACACCGGTGTAAGTAATACACCTCCTAAACCGCCCCTCAGCGCACCATACGTCAGTCTAACCCACAAGGGAGCAGTAAATAATACAGGTTTGAAAGACAAAGCGGATCGACTTCATTGCACCGTGTTTTATCCCACTTGGCTGGGCCTCTTTCCGCAGGGCGATCTCCCAACAGCGTCGCACAAAGCACAAACTCTGTAGCTCCAGCGACGATCCCCCCCGGAGTCTCCGAGAAAATTGCACTCGTGAACCGAACGACATTGTCCGGAATCGAACCAATACCCTTCGGAACGCAAGGCAGGCTGTGTGATCATGTCGTCACGGTGACTGAACAGTAAATAATAGACAAGTTGGAAAACAAACGACTCATTTCAAAGATCACTAGGGCATCTCCTCTCGCCAGAAAACGCAAGATATGAATGAATGTAGATTTCATTCCGAGGGAAAGCAAATCTATGAATGAATGAGAAACGAGGGGGCAAACTGTGTGTGGGTGATGGATGTAATGTTGTGGATGGAAGGAGAATGCAAAGTGAGAAGTGCAGACATGACAACAAATGTGGAGGGGAGGGAGAAGGTTTAAGTCCATCATGTGTTTGAAATCTGCAACATGCAAAAACTAGATGGAGTAAACAGGATGTGAGAATTAATCTCTCTCTCTCTCTCTCTCTCTCTCTCTCTCTCTCTCTCTCTCTCTCTCTCTCTCTCTCTCTCTCTGTATGTGTGTGTGTGTGTGTGCCTATGTTTGGTCTAGCATCCCCATCTCCGCACACACACGAACACACACACACACATACATACACACACTCACATGTATATAAAGTAAAGAACCATTTCCCGCGACATTAGACGTACGAGGTATATGATGCTCATCATCAGCATTCAGTGCCTTGCCAGCTGGCGTGGGCGATCATGCCTCTCCACAAATTACGATCTCCGACGGCATGGATCATTTCGTGTGTTGATTCTCTTCCAAGCATCGTCTGAATCTTTTCTCCGGGGCATGCTGGTGTGCTAGGGAATGAACAGGCAGACAGATTGGCTGGCTCTGAAACTTGGTGGAGTATTGATGCATGATAAGTCAGACGTGGTTGCGGCCTTGTTGGGAGGAGCAAATGGATCACCATGGTCTGGCAAGAATGCGACAGCGAGGGAGTGACGAGGGGATCTGGCCGAGGCTTGACGCTTATAGGAAAGGTGAGACGCACATATAATCAGATTGCTACTGGTACTATTGGGGTTGGAACTCTTCGCTGGCTTCTGGGGATGGGAACGGAGCGCTTATGGGAATGCCCCGAATGCTGTGATGTCGGTTCTTAAATCAATCAATCAATCAATCAATCAATCAATCAATCTCTTCCATGCTATGACACACGACTGTCAAGCATTTTCTCCCGCTGTCTTCCTCTATCTCTCTTTCCGCAAATCTGTCCGGTTGTCACAACATGTTCCAATTTGTTGTCTTCTCATAACGTGGCCAAAAAACGACGACTGCCTCTTTCTGACGTTTGTGATAAGGTGTCTTTGCGACTCAGCTTAACTCAAAATGTCCTGATTGCTCATTTTGGCTGTCCAATTAATTATCAGCATTCTTCTATAAAACCACATCTTTAAGACTTCCGTGGATTTTGTCTTGCTTCTGTTTTATAATTGTCCATGATTCGCGGCTGCATGTTAAAATTGATTCTGTGTAATATGCACGAACTGTCCCCTGCGGTGGGATCCTGTCCTACTACTAGGCGCGTACACCGGGTGGTGGATGGTGGAGTGGCCTCTAGATATATTGTCTAGGGGTTAGCTGTGAATATGTTGAATAAGTAGCCGTGGACCAACACAGACGGTGGTCACTGAGAGGAGGCGAGTTAGTTGGTGGGGCAGCTTTCTCTATAAAATACCTCAACACAGGCGGTGGTCACTGAGAGGAGGCGAGTTAGTTGGTGGGGCAGCTATCTCTATAAAATACCTCAACACAGGCGGTGGTCACTGAGAGGAGGCGAGTTAGTTGGTGGGGCAGCTATCTCTATAAAATACCTCAACACAGGCGGTGGTCACTGAGAGGAGGCGAGTTAGTTGGTGGGGCAGCTATCTCTATAAAATACCTCAACACAGGCGGTGGTCACTGAGAGGAGGCGAGTTAGTTGGTGGGGCAGCTATCTCTATAAAATACCTCAACACAGACGGTGGTCACTGAGAGGAGGCGAGTTAGTTGGTGGGGCAGCTATCTCTATAAAATACCTCAACACAGGCGGTGGTCACTGAGAGGAGGCGAGTTAGTTGGTGGGGCAGCTATCTCTATAAAATACCTCAACACAGACGGTGGTCACTGAGAGGAGGCGAGTTAGTTGGTGGGGCAGCTATCTCTATAAAATACCTCAACACAGGCAGGTGGTCACTGAGAGGAGGCGAGTTAGTTGGTGGGGCAGCTATCTCTATAAAATACCTCAACACAGGCAGGTGGTCACTGAGAGGAGGCGAGTTAGTTGGTGGGGCAGCTATCTCTATAAAATACCTCAACACAGCGATGGTCACTGAGAGGAGGCGAGTTAGTTGGTGGGGCAGCTATCTCTATAAAATACCTCAACACAGGCAGGTGGTCACTGAGAGGAGGCGAGTTAGTTGGTGGGGCAGCTATCTCTATAAAATACCTCAACACAGGCAGGTGGTCACTGAGAGGAGGCGAGTTAGTTGGTGGGGCAGCTATCTCTATAAAATACCTCAACACAGGCAGGTGGTCACTGAGAGGAGGCGAGTTAGTTGGTGGGGCAGCTATCTCTATAAAATACCTCAACACAGGCAGGTGGTCACTGAGAGGAGGCGAGTTAGTTGGTGGGGCAGCTATCTCTATAAAATACCTCAACACAGGCAGGTGGTCACTGAGAGGAGGCGAGTTAGTTGGTGGGGCAGCTATCTCTATAAAATACCTCAACACAGGCAGGTGGTCACTGAGAGGAGGCGAGTTAGTTGGTGGGGCAGCTATCTCTATAAAATACCTCAACACAGGCAGTGGTCACTGAGAGGAGGCGAGTTAGTTGGTGGGGCAGCTATCTCTATCAAATACCTCAACACAGCAGTGGTCACTGAGAGGAGGCGAGTTAGTTGGTGGGGCAGCTATCTCTATCAAATACCTCAACACAGGCAGTGGTCACTGAGAGGAGGCGAGTTAGTTGGTGGGGCAGCTATCTCTATCAAATACCTCAACACAGCAAGTGGTCACTGAGAGGAGGCGAGTTAGTTGGTGGGGCAGCTATCTCTATCAAATACCTCAACACAAGCAATGGTCACTGAGAGGAGGCGAGTTAGTTGGTGGGGCAGCTTTCTCTATAAAATACCTCAACACAGGCGGTGGTCACTGAGAGGAGGCGAGTTAGTTGGTGGGGCAGCTATCTCTATAAAATACCTCAACACAGGCGGTGGTCACTGAGAGGAGGCGAGTTAGTTGGTGGGGCAGCTTTCTCTATAAAATACCTCAACACAGGCGGTGGTCACTGAGAGGAGGCGAGTTAGTTGGTGGGGCAGCTATCTCTATAAAATACCTCAACACAGCGGTGGTCACTGAGAGGAGGCGAGTTAGTTGGTCGGGCAGCTTTCTCTATAAAATACCTCAACACAGACGGTGGTCACTGAGAGGAGGCGAGTTATCTCTATAAAATACCTCAAAACTCTATGACGTGGCCGTCGGCGGGTAAGAGGCACCGTAAAACCTCTACCCCTACGCCCCCCACCTCCCACCTACCACACCCCCTGCTGCCTTGCTGGGTCTATCGTTCAGACAAAGGCTTGTGGAGTCAACCATACACAAATCGGCGGAATACAAGGGGAAACCACCGCTGTATATTCACAAATAAATCATGTCTGTAAAAAAACATCGATAGGATGCTAGCGTCACATTAAAAAAAAAAAAAAACACACACACACACACACACACACAAAACACAGATAATCGATACTCGATGAGCTTTGATCATTATACCGTAGGATGCTTTTACTTTCCATAACAATTCCTTGCACCCATTTTAAGCTAGGTCAGTGTCAGATCCCTGGTAGTGAGCATCGTTGAATGAATTAGAGCGCTCATTATTAGAATTCCGGTGTGCTGATACCGAGGTAGCAGGCTCAACCTCTACACCGGTCAGTTGGACTAAAATGTCCTCTCGTCCTTGATTTGGGGACGTAAATTACAAGAACCCCAGAAGTCGGAGTGTTTCTGCTTGATGGCGAGGGACACTGGTAATAGGAAAAGCGAATCCACATTTCAGTCCAGTGGGGACTATACTCACGGACGAGAAGAAAAAAGGTGAGAGCTTAAGTTAATTATTTGTAAACATTCCCCGTTGTTGGGGTTTTGAACACATACTCATCGGACTGGCAGGGGAGCATATTAACCACTACGTAAAGTATCTTCTTCTTCTTCTTCTTCTTCTTCTTCTTCTTCTTCTTCTTCTTCTTCTTCTTCTTCTTCTTCTTCTTCTGCGTTCGTCCAGAATTTTGTTTTAGACGTAATTGCGCTGTGCCTGTTTACAGCAGAACTGTGATATTTGCACCTTTCGGTCGACACATCCAACTTTTTGGACATTTGAATACCAGGTTACCTTCATTTCTGCAGTACAGGAAAGTGGTGAATTGTCTGAGCGCTTTCCTGTCACCAATGTAGTGATGCAAGGATGTTTCCTGGCACGAACACTGTTCAGCCTCATGTTTTCAGCTATGCCGACGAAAGCCTTAGAGAACAATGACATTGGTAATGGACATCAACTACCGCATGGATGGAAAGTTATTCAATCTCAGAAGGCTGAAAGCCAAAACCAAAACTATTAGCAACACCGCCAGAGAACTGCTATTTGCTGATGATTGCGCTCTATATGCCAACTCAGAGGAAGACATGCAACACAATGGTTCAGCTTTCTCACATGCCTGTGCCAACTTTGGGCTTAATATCAACTTGGATAAGACTGTAGTTATGTACCAGCCAGCTCCAGGAAATAATCACACTGTGCCGAATATCAAAGTGAATGGTTATAGACTACGTGTTGGGGACAAATTCACCTATCTTGGCAGCACTGTGTCACAAGCTGTCACAATTGATGACGAATGCAAGAATCTCAAAGGCCAGCGCGGCTTTTGGCACACTGTACAAGAATGTGTGGGACGCTTTGAAGACACTCTGAAAATCTCACTGAAAGCTTTTGGAATTCATCATGACACCTGGGATTCAGTGCTAAACTAAAACTAAGTTTGTACCAAACATGGTACACAATCAAAGGAACAAATGTTACAGGATGTATTTTTAATGACCGTACAGTGTTTGAAAATATTGCCGGTCTAAGTCTTGTATTTACCTATTATGTTGCATGAAATTTACAGAGAGCGAATACAAAACTTGGACAGGCAATATTTTCAAACACTGCCGAGTCATTATCAATACACCCTATATAATGTAAAGTTCCGTTAACTGAGCATTGAAACTGCCGAAGATACCACGAAACAAAAGAAATAATACAATGACCCTAGTATGTCGATATATCATTGTTCTGTCCAGATGGGAGGTCACATTTCGCGATATATTATCCTTCGGCACTGCACTAGTTAAAAGTTATATTGAGCTGATCCTGATGTATGGAAGCGAATCGTGGGCAATTAGCAGACCATTGAGGAACTTTGTGGAGGCTGCGAAAATGTTTAATAGAAGAATGATGAGTACACAATGGACGGGGGAAAAAAATCGTAAAGGAGATATCTCGAAAAAAGTTAACTCAGAAAGAGAACTGGTTACCAACATCAACATAAGACAGTCCACATTCTCTGCGCACATCATGAGAAGGGGAAAACTGGAGTATGGCTCGACAATGGCAACGTTGGGAGTTGAGTTGAATGGAGTTGAGCTAAGAACAGAAATCACTGCACTCAGGACAATTCCCAAACGCGCTCGGGTCCCCTCGTTCAACAGTCAGCGAAGAGTCATACTACTAATAGCTCCCACCGCTATATGATTGAAAGTTCTCCTTGTCTTCCCTCTCAGTTTCGAGATTCTCCAAGAACCCTTGCCGATCCCCTGCAACATCATTCTTTCCACATACTGGTTTTCAATCTATTCCCACGCCTTCTCCACCTGGTCCCACAGGCGCACGACCACCTTTCCCTTGTCCATAGGTAATCTACTACCAAGAGGTACATTCCCTACCAGCCTATCAATCTCTTCATTCCCCCGCACTCCCACATGGCCAGGGCAAATGTCCATGTAATTCTCACAATCTGTGACCTCTGAAGCGAGGATAGCCACTCCACACGAAAAATTCCTTTCTCCAACATATTAATCAAACCCCCTTGATTCAAAATGTGCTGCCACAATATCTCTCCTTCCACCCATGTCAACTGAATTGGTTGCTCTCCACACCCTCTGCCAATTCATGTTGGGAGTGAGGAGAGACAGGAGTAGACCAAGAGAGAAGATGCTGAACTATTTGACATCATGACGCGGAGGAACACTGGGATACGAAATGAATTGCAGTACACGGGACATGAGGCTTTGAACAGACATGACCAATAACGCTACACGTCATGAACTGTTAGAAGAAAATAGGGACATCGAATAGGTGTTATCATTAGCCAGATCTATCATACACATGAATCCACAAATGCGGAATGTGGATATAATTCCAATCCATCTATTTTTATAGCATCATTGGTCATTTGGTCTTCAGCGTTGATTTCTCGTTCAGAGAGCAATGGCAAACTACTGAACATAATATTGTCTAGATATTCAACATGGAGTTGGGGTTGATTTCTACGTCCTGCACATGACGTCTCATACATGTATGTTAACCAGTATAGGAACGCAAGTAGGTCGGGTGATAGGTAAATAGGAAGTTAAGCAGATAATAGATGTGTAAGAAGATAGGTAGATAGTAGGTAGGTAGGAAGCTAAGTAGATAGTAGGTAGGTAGGTAGCAAGATAAGTATACAGTAGTAGGAAGATAAGTAGACAGCAGGTAGGTAGGTAGGTAGATAAGTAGATAGTAGATAGGTAGATAGGAAGTTAAGTAGATAATAGATGCGTAAGAAGCTAGGTGAATAATAGGTAAGCAGGAAGCTAAGTAGATAGTAGGTAGATAGGTAGGTAGGTAGGTAGGTAAGTAGGTAGATTGGTAGGTATGTTGGTAGGTAGGAAAATAAGTAGATAATAGGTAGGTAGGTAGGTAGATAGATATGACGATAAGTACATAATAGGTAGATAGGAAGTTGATAGTAGGTAGGTAGGGAGATAAGTAGATAGTAGGTAGCTAGGAAGGAAGATAAGTAGATAGTAGGTAGTTAGGTAAGAAGATAAGTAGACAGGAGGTAGGTAGGTAGGTAGTTACGTAGGAAGATAAGTAGTTAGTAAGTAGATAGTAGATAGGTAGGAAGATAGATAGATTGTAACTAGCTAGGAAGAACAGTAGATAGTAGGTAAGAAGGTATGTATTTAGGTAGGAAGATATTAGATAGATAGGTACGCAAGTAGGTCGGGCGATAGGTAGATAATAAGTTAAGTAGATAATAGATGAATAAGAAGATAGGTAGATAGTTGGTAGGTAGGAAGCTATGTAGATAGTATAGGTAGGTAGGTAGGTAGGAAGATAAGTAGATAGTAGGTACGTAAGTAGGTAGGTAAGTAGGTAGGTAGGTAGGCAGGTAGGAAGATATATATAGATAGATAGGTAGGTAGGTAAGTAGGTAGGAAGGAAGATAAGTAGATAGTGGGTAGATTGATAGAAAGATAAGTAGATAGGTATATAAGTAGTAGTAGGTGGGTGGGTAGATGGAAAGATAATTATATGGGTAGGTAGGAAGATAAGTAGTTCCTGGGTATGTAGGAAGATAAGTAGATAATAGGTACGTAGATATGAATGTTAGTAGATAGTAAGTGGGTAGGCAGGTAGGCGGTTAGGAAGATAAATTGATAGTATGTAGGTAGGAACATGAGTGGAAAGTGGGACTGTAGTAGGAAGATAAGTAGATCGTTTGTAGATAGATAGGAAGATACGTAGATAGTGGGAAGATAGGTTGTAAGATAGGTAGATAGGTAAGATAGGTGGAAGATTCGTAGATAGACAGGAAGAATGTAGATTTTAGGTAGATTGGAAGATGGGTAAACAGTATGAAGTTACGTAAGTAGATAGATACATAAATACACAGACAGACAGGCATAGAGATAGACATACAGACAGACATGTAGACAGACAGATAGACAGACAGACAATCAGACGGAAGGATGGAGGATCGGACGGACGGGCGGGCGAACGGACAGACAGACAATTGGCTGCGTGTAAGTAAAGAAGTCTGGCCAGGCGGACACAGAAATGACACAGGCAGAAAGTTAGCCTGACAGAACAACCGACAGTCAGAGAAGCACATACAAATTAGCCGACAGTGTTCACCTGACATTCTCGCTTGAGAAGAACATAAATCTAGTTAGTGCTGTCTTCTGATATTTTAGGGAAGAAAAAAAAAAACATTCTATTTGATCTCAGCCATTTGCTGAAATTAAATTCCGTGTTTTTACTTCTCCGACCAGGACGGAAATGGAAACTAGGAGGCGGAAAACGAAGTGGGTGTGCGTGAGCATACCGGAAGTTGGGGATACTGCGTTGGCTGCATGGGAAGAGACCGGAAGTCGGCGGGGCGGTGAGAAGAACGGACGAAAATTACTTGTCTAGCAATGCGGCGGCTTGTTTGCTCGTTTGCAGAATGACATATGGAGCGTGGGGGGGGGGGGGGGGGGGGGGGGGGGGGGGGGGGGGGGGGGGGAATCCCCTGCAACCATCACGGAAATAATTTTCATTTATCATGTGCCATGCCGATAAGCGTGGGCGGTCATTTTTCGCCATCTCACTCGATCACCAAAGTCGTGGATCAGCTCAGTGTTCTTGTCTCGACCATACCACTTTCTCAAGCCATCCAGAAATTTGCTTTTCTGCCTCCACCTTGTTCTCTTCCCCTCGATCTTGCCAATTGTCACAAAGTTCTTCAATTTATATCTTCTCATAACGTGACCAAAAATTTGTGACTGTCTACGTTTAATTTCTCTAACCAGTTTACGATTTCCATTTGTTTCATGTAGGGCTTGGTCATTTGTTTTTCTGTCTGTCCATGGTATTCTTTTCATTTTCCTCAGAAACCACATTTCCACAGCCATCAGATGTTTTTAATCCTGTCTGCTCATTGTCAACGCTTCACATCCATACAAAAGTACAGGTTCTATGTAGCACATCAACACTCTTTTTCTCGTTGCAAATAACAACTTGTTATTGGTCAGTATGTTTTTCATCTTGCAAAAGGCTACCCTCGCCATGGCGATTCTTGTTCTAGTCTCTTCAAGGCATCTCCCATAAGATGCTATGACTGTTTCCGAGATAATTGTACTGATTCACTTAAAACAACTTTATGTAAATGCTATTACATATTTCCTGCTAAAATGTGACCCGGGAAAGTTTCCTGTTTTCGGTCTGTGGTTTGATCAGGTCGTGGAATTTTGTGGGTCTGTCTGCCTGTTCTCCCATTTGCCCATCTGCCTGTTTCCAGTCTGTTTCTGTCTGCCCTTCCATCTGCCCATTTGCCCGTCTCCCAGTCTGTTTCTGTCTGTCCTCCCATCTGCCCATCTGCCTGTCTCCCGTTCTGTTTATCTCGGTCTGTCCTCACATCTGCCCATCTGCATGTCTCCTAGTTTGTTTCTGTTGGTCTATCCTCGCATCTGCCCATCTGCCTGTCTCCCAGTCTGTTTCTGTCTGTCCCCCCATCTGCCCATCTGCCTGTCTCCTGTTATGTTTCTGTCGGTCTGTCCTCGCATCTGCCCATCTGCATGTCTCCTAGTCTGTTTCTGTTGGTCTATCCTCCCACCTGTCCATCTACCTGTCTCTTAGTCTCTTGACCCACATTCATGTCCCAGACCATATCTATTTCCCCCAAACTTCTAATGTCCTCACTTCCTGGCATCTCCTGTCAGCTACTGGTCGTCAGCTCCACGCCCCACGCGCACGCCATCATTCACTGTGCGTAAAATGAATCTGTTTTATACATAATTCAGCTTTGAGGATGCGGCATGCCGCTGGCATAAGCACATTTATCAAACATAGATATCGCAGTTTTATAAAGTTTAACTGGCATAAAACCAACACCTGGAAAGGATGTTGGAATATAGGAGTGGGTACAAATGTAGAATAATGAAGGTCGCTATGGCAAAGGCAGCCTTTTTCAAAATTGATAACATCAGCAAGTAAGAAAGTACAAGATAGATAGCATGAGAAAGTAAGAAAGTACAAGATAGATAGCATGAGAAAGTAAGAAAGTACAAGATGGATAACGTAAGAAAGTACACAATTAATATAAATCAAAGAGGTCTCTTATACAGTTTATCCCACCCTAAAAGTTGCAACGATTCTATCCCATATTCCCGACTACTTCGTCTTCGTCATATCTGTCAGGATGATAATGACTTCCTAGAGAAAGCCAACAAAATGCTAGGCTTTTCCTTAGACAGGCTTACCCAGAGCATATTATGTCTACGGTTTTTTATTGCATAACACAAGTTTCGCGTGAAATGTCCTTTGTCAAGAAAATGCGACCTCCAAATAACGAACCCAAACGTATCCTCACCTTTCATCCACACGCCCAGGCCATAAAGCATATTTTTCTGTAATGGTCAATCCTGGGATTAGACCCTACCACTCGTGCGAAAGCGTTATATTTTTAACAAAGCCAAAGCAGTGAATAAAGTAATACTCTCAAAATATCCCGGAGTATCTTCAATCGTTGATTCAGTCTCACGCAATGAACAGCAAGCGCTTAAATTTATTATATGTTTCAAAACCTAGATTGGACTTATAAAAAAAACATGCTTTGCGTATTCTAGTGCCCACTTATGGAATTACCTTCTGTGACATAATGAAATGCATCATTTCACACTTTGTCAAATAAAGCACACCAACCAGAGACAATGGAGCACTAACTAACACTATGAACATCTTACGCCATGCTTGTCACTTCTAAAATTAGAAATGCCAACTTATAAATAAACCGGCTCCGTGGCCGAGGGGTTAGCAGCTTTCTCCGCTAACCCCGAATACTCTCGTCACGTGACGCGACGAGAATTAGCAGTGGTTCGAATCGCAAAAGTGACTTATGAGAGTATGGAGCCGGTCGCTCAGAAAGTCGTGGCGTGCTGATGAGCGTAATCTAGCCTAGGAATCAACATACAGCTGAAAGATGCTGGTGTTGACCGCAATATCCTGAAACAGGATGGAAACGCGGGAAAAAAAAAAAAAAAAAAAAAAAAAAAAAAAAACTTATAAATAGCTAAACAGGCGCCCGTAAAACAGATATCAATTGCAGAAGGCGAGTCATGTGATTCGCTATATGGAACAAGACGCGATTCAACTGTAGAAGAGCGTACTTCTTCAAACTTTGGCCGAGCGGACAGACCTGTCGATCAGTGGGGCTACTTTATTATCAGTTAAATAGGTGTCAAGGTCGCAATGTATGCGAGGGAGTGTGTATTTGTACGTCGCAACCTCGGATGTGAGACCTTGACAATAGGGACTTCTTCCCTGATTGAGGTAAGCCTACCACTCTTAAGATCACTAAGACGACCCTGAAGAAAAGGTTGAGGTACCATGTGTTTGTGTGATGTATTTAGTGCGATAATAATATTTAAAAACACTCTGTAAGTTACTTACTTCACTTGTTGCTACGCCTAGCAGACTGCCGCCATCTCCGGCCAACAGGACGAAAGTTTATCTCTCTAAATCTGCTTGCTCTGAATTAATTCATCGAAATCTGCTGTCTTTTATAAATGCATATTGCAACATAACATCTTGGAAAGCTGTAGTAAGAAAAGTTCTCAATGCACTGCTATGCATTCTATCAAAATTCTAACTGTTTCTATCAGCTTGCTCAGAAGACATTTGATGTGCATGAACCAATGCTTCGCTTATTCTGCATGCTCTTCACCTGTAACACTGCTAGTGAGTAAGTTCTTTCTTAGATTATGTGTTATCAATGGGATGATGTAATAATGTTGTATGTTTGATAGATTTGGCACTCGAACACAGCACAATTTGAATGCAGTGGCTGTTACTTTACGTTTCACAATTTGCCATTTGTGACGGTTGTGCTAGACCATCTATCAAGACATGAGGGAGACCCAAACCCCTGTCTTTTACCAACTGCTGATCTTCAGCAGAAGGAACCATTGCGTTTTGACTCCAGATGAAGAAGAAGAATATAAGTGCAAGAGGTACTAACTTATGTCAGGCCTCTCACACTACTATATATATGTTATTATTGTTTGTTGTCATGAAAAGGATTATTATGTTTTGCATTCTGTAAACATTACACATAAAGTTTCCTTTACGGTCATTCATGAACACAAACCCTATTTTCTCTTGCCATTGAGAAAATCATTGATATGTGAGTTACACTCATATTAAATTCTGAAGGTTGATGGGACAATAGTTGTTCGAATCTAAGACACCCCCAGTAAACAAAAAATAATAGGTTGGTGGTGAGTTGAGAGCGAAGAGGAAACGATTGCAAACTAGACATGAAATGTTCAGGGCTAACACACAACATCCATAGCCACACCATGAGTACATGAATGATGTATTTATTTATGAGTCATTTATTAATCCATCATAACATCATCATCCTCTTGTCCTTTCTAAGTGACTTGTATTACTCATTAGACATCATATCAACATCCTGTGTCACTGCTGGTTGTAAAAATCTCAATGAAACCCCTGGTACACTGATAATATAGACATAAAGCAGGACCTGATGATATTTAGCATGCATACTGTTGTGGTGACCACTGACATTCATAGTTTATGCAACACTAGCCAGGAGAAGGGGTATAGCTCTCATTCTCAGGTTGTTATCCTTCTTCCTCCCTTCTTCATTCTTCCTTCACTATCCTTTTTCATTCTTAGCTCTTTTGAGTGTTCAAGAATGTATATGTTTATGGTTGTTTGAATCACTGTGGTGCTAATCTTGGTGGATGCAGTAGATTGAAAGGATGATGCCAACCGGTAGGAGATTGAGACAGCTCAGGTACTCCGCCTGAGTTATAAGCAGTCGTCAATGTACAAGTGGATCCATTCATTCATGGGCCCAGATACTAGATGCCAGCCTTGTCTCATTTCTCCCAGGTGACATTTTTCCATCTCTAGATCCAGAGCACTCAGGGAAACCACCATCGGTTTACCAGTTCAATAGAATAAGAAGAGGAGAAACTACCTAACTCCAGGCATCAATCCTTCTGATTGTTCTGAATAATTAATGATTTAATGTGAGAACATTCTATTCATATATACTACAGGAGTATGCTCAACTATTTATCCACAGGAGAACTTTAGTTAGTCAACACAACACAAACATTACACTATGACACGTCTGGAAGGAATTGGTGGGATGAGCATGTATTATGTTCATGATGCATGTCACTTTTTTGTCATGTTACAGACTGTGCATGTATAACATCATGAACCATGTGTAATCTTTGCACCATCACCCCAACCCAGATATTTTGAATTAATAAATCTTTGGACTTTAGCTGTTTTGTTATTTCCTTGCCAGTCATTCATCGTAAAGTAACAATTGATTGTGTGTTTAATTATAGTCATAGTTAACACCATTAAGTTTTATTGGGAATTAATAATGATGGGTGAAATCACATGGGGAGCTGATGGATTTATCCCATGGTCACTACCCATATTCCCAAGTTCTTCCACCAATCTTTCTTTATTGTAGATATTGTCCTTCTGGACCTTCAAGGAATCAAGGGGACTATTTTGGGGACTCTGAGCTTATTAGATTCTAATTTACTCCACCGATGTGTCTCCACCTTGTCGTGGTGGGGGAGCTTGCGTATCCCATTGACCCCATGTGCTTGCCGATGGATGAAAACTATATATCGGACAGCTTATGGGATAGGGGCCAGACTAAGAGAGACACAACCTGCTGCTCTGCAGGTAGACTGAGGATAGCAGTCAAAAGTTTAAAATCAGGCACACGAAGGCAGAAGTTCTTGGTCCGGACAATACTCTAAGGCTCTCTGTCGGGGGTTTAGGCTGAACGCCTCTAAGCCACAAACCCGTGAGAGCCGGGCCGATACCCACCTACCGAAAAATAGATGTGGGATACTGAGCACGCTACATGTAAAGTTCTGATACTTGTTCGAAGGCTCTCAGCTGGGGGATATGACGGATTCCCGGATGAGAGGGCCTGGCCGTTTCTCGTTCACTGCTGCACGGAGATAAGGTGCTGAGCCGGCAGCACATGTAGCCTACCTCGTGATCGAGAATAAAAATGCAGAAAGTGTCCCAGTCGAATCAAATGGCTACGAAAACTGTCTGTATCTAACTCATAGAGTGTAGACAAAAGTGAAAAAAGTCTCACTAACACGAAATGGAACGAACGGCTAGCGAATCCATTGCGTGGTCCGAAGTCAAAAGCAAAAGCTTACCGAGTGGGTGTCGCCCGCAGTCTGACCGTTCCTGGTGTGTGCTTGAGCGACCAGTGGCAAGCGAGATGACGAACACATGGAAGTGAGGAACTAAAGCAGCCATGAGCAGGACGTCGCAACTCCTTGGGTGAGCCCAGTCTCAGAGCAATATGTGCCGGCTCTGCAATTATGGAAGCCTCCTTGGATAGCCTTGGATAGGCCCATGGTCTGCCCCTACCTTCCCTTGAGGGTTAACCGTGATGTCGATGATCGTTCTATCTGATCAGCTGAGATGTGGGCGACATCACAACAATAAGTCTAACGATCCTCGAAACCCGAGGAAGGCTAACCTCATTAAAAAATGCCTGCTGAAGTCGGAAGTGCCGTCCTACGGGTGGCAAACTAAAAATTGGCACTACGCATTTACGTCCGAGTGAAATGTCTCGTCCGAATGTCTCTCGTGCTAGGAACAGCTCTGGCTACCTAGTTTCCGAATGCCGCTCTTGTTTGGAACAGCTCTGACTAGGCAGTTTTCCGAATGTCTGTCATGCCTGGAACAGCTCTGACTAGGCAGTTTTCCGAATGTCTGTCATGCCTGGAACAGCTTTGACGGGCGCAACGACAAGCACATGTCCGAAAACTCGCTGAATGGATACCATCTGCAGACCTGTCTGGTTTTTGCGGGAACGGACCGCGGCGAACTAAATGCCCGATATACTGAAGTGAGGAATTAAAGCAGCCATGAGCAGGACGTGACGATTCCCTCGGTGAGCCCAGCACCAGAGCGTTATGTGTCGGCTCTGCAATTATGGAAGCCACCCAGGATGGCGGAAAATGCTATGGACTGTCCCTGCCTTCATTTGAGGGATGACGTGCAGTCTTCGACTGTTCCAACTTGACCAGCTGGGAGGTGGACGGTACCACAAAAGTGAGAGTCTCCCAGGAATGCTAACCTGGTCAAAAATGCACGCTAAAAGTCGGATGTGTTGGCCTACGGGTTTCGGCCCAACTGTGCATAACAGACACAACCCAATTACATCTGGAAAAAAAAACACTCTGGATGAACGCAAAGAAGAAGAGGAAGATTCTAATTTGGAAGAACAACTTCAAGGTGTGTTTACAATCTACCCGAGACTCCCCTAGACCTGCCGAATTCTCTGTTGTCCAAATTCACCACCCAGACAAAATGCACACTTTTTAGGAATTAGTCCCATCAGTAGTAGTAGGGGGTCTCTATCCATCGGTTTGAGGGCGATTTTGTGAGGGATGGTGAGGGATGGTGAGGGCTGGTGAGGGTTGGTGAGGGATGACGAGTGCTGGTGAGGGTTGGTGAGGGATGACGAGGGATGCCACTGCCTCCCTCGCCCTCGAGTTGTGGTCTGCCTCATGCCTTCCAGCTCCTTCCTGCTTTTTTAAGTGTCAGCTGTCGTTTTTAATCAGAGCATCGGGGTTAACAATGAAAAGATCAACTGAACTATGGCGCCAGGTTTGCTAATTGATTCAGAATATGTCAACCGGTGTAATGCATTAATTAGCTTCCCGTTTGTATAGACGACACAAGAGGTGTCAGGTGGTCGACAAACAAGCGGAGTCGGGTGGTAAAGTGAGGGACAGTGTCGGGATGCAGGGTAGTGAGCAGGTTCGAATCCTACTGTGTGATGGGGTAGTGTAGCAGTGGATGAGTGTGTAACGAAGCTAGGTGGTATCATTGGCGGTTCGAATCACGCCCCTGGTCGCTAACTATAGCCAACATAGGCCCCGGAGGTTCGAAGCCAGCGGTATCGCTTTGCTTTATCCTCAGAAACCTAAGTTCCACAGCCAGCAGATTCAGCGTGACTGCTCATTGTCTTCACATTCATACAATACTACAGGTTCTATGTAACAGCGCAACACTCTTTTTCGCCCTCCCTCGCCCTCGAGTTGTGGTCTGCCTCATGCCTTCCAGCTCCTTCCTGCTTTTTTAAGTGTCAGCTGTCGTTTTTAATCAGAGCATCGGGGTTAACAATGAAAAGATCAACTGAACTATGGCGCCAGGTTTGCTAATTGATTCAGAATATGTCAACCGGTGTAATGCATTAATTAGCTTCCCGTTTGTATAGACGACACAAGAGGTGTCAGGTGGTCGACAAACAAGTGGAGTCGGGTGGTAAAGTGAGGGCAGTGTCGGGATGCAGGGTAGTGAGCAGGTTCGAATCCTACTGTGTGGTGGGGTAGTGTAGCAGTGGGCTGAGTGTGTAACGAAGCTAGGTGGTATAATTGGCGGTTCAAATCACGCCCCTGGTCGCTAACTATACCCAACATAGACCCAGGAGGTTCGAAGCCAGCGGTATCGCTTTGCATTATCCTCAGAAACCTAAGTTCCACAGCCAGCAGATTCAGTGTGACTGCTCATTGTCTTCACATTCATACAAAACTACAGGTTCTATGTAACAGCGCAACACTCTTTTTCTTGTAGCAATTGCCATCTTTTTACTGGTCAATATGTTTTTTCATCTTCGCCATGGCGATAAGCTTCCTGTTTGTATAGACGGCACAACAAACTGGGCATCCACCATGATATTTATCATATAACAGCTGTTGCAACACTCGGCAAAATTAAACAAGGAAATATGGTAATGAAACTGTGCGAAAGATCAACTGAACTAGGTGGGCAGGTTAAGTGAAGATGAGTTCGATAACGGCGGCGGCAGGTTTGCTAATTGATTCAGAAGATGTCAGCCGGTGTAATGCATTAATTAGGTTCCCGTTCGTATAGACGGTATAACAAACCCGGCAACCAGCATGATCTTTATCATATAACAGCTGTGGTAGAACGTATCGATTTCTTATCAAACTCAACAAGGAAATATGGTAATGAAAGTGTAGCGGTACAAAGTCTTTTTTTTAAATTCGAGATTTTATCTTCCAGCTGCGGCAAAATAGTCCTTTCATTAAAACCATCTGTGTATTGATGTCAGCCGGTGTAATGCATTAATTATCTTCCCGTTTGTATAGACGGCACACAAGCTGGGACGTACCAGTATGATGATTATCGCACAACAGATGTTGCAACACTCGGCAAATGCAACAATGAAATTGTGCGCATATCAAGATAAGTTAATTATATTCGACCGGTACTTTAGTAGCACAATACATAAACAGGCGCACAGCTGCGACAAGTCAGTACCTTGTTGGTTTATAACTCAACCAGCTGCACGGTAACATATTTTCGATGTGGTACAAAGACATTTTTAATTCTAGATTTTATTTTCAGCTGTTGCAAAATATTCCCGACAAAAGCCGTAATCACAAACTGGCGATAGCTGTTAAAAATCAGCTGGTTTCATTTTCCCCCTAATTGGGAACAACGGGTTATAGACATTATTACAGACGACAGATGTGGGCGTATGAATACAATATCACCGCATGAATAAAGGGTGTCAGGTGGGCTTGGACACATCAGGTGTATAAAACCTGTGGAATATGAGCTGTAAAATTCATATTCTGGCAACCAGCTGAAGCTAATACTTCGGGATGAAACAAGACCTGGACCACAACTACTGGGGGTGAGTATAAGGTTCGTGGGTGTCTGTGCGCTGGTGTGTCTGTGTGCGCTGGTGTGTCTGTGTGCGCTGGTGTGTCTGTGTGCGCTGGTGTGTGTGTGTGGTTGTGTGAGTGCATGTGCGCTTGTGTGTCTGTGTGTATGACTGTGTGTGCGTGTGAGCGTGTGCGCTTGTGTGTCTGTGTGTATGACTGTGTGTGCGCTTGTGTGTATGTGTGTCTGTGTATGCGTCTGCATGTGTGTGCATGCGCTTGTTTGTAGGGGCGTCAGGGTGTCTGGTTGTTTGTGTGTATGGGTGTCTGGTTGTTTGTATGTGTGCGTGTGCGCTTGTGTGTCTGTGTAGGCGTCTGGTTGTTTGTGTGTATGCGTGTCTGGTTGTTTGTATGTGTGCGTGTGCGCTTGTGTGTCTGTGTAGGCGTCTGCATGTGTGTGTATTCGTCTGCATGTGTATGTGTGTCTGTGTATGCGTCTGCATATGTGTGTGTGTGTGTGTGTGTGTATGTGTGTGTGTCTGAGGTTGCATGCTTTTGTACTTATGTTTATGGTTTAACTTATCGTGTTCACGTGTTTTCTGCCTTGTACCTATTGTTTGTAACAGTGTATGGTTAATACGTCTACCGTATGCACGTCTTATTCATGCCCTTGTGTTTATTTGTTAATAAGACACTGAGTCTTTAGTAGATGCTATTGTTACACACAGTAAACAGCTGGGGTTAGAATTAATAGTTGTCTCTAAGAAAGAAATACTACATAATATACAAGTACATGAACATATTCTTAAACCAAATTGAGCCGTTACAGCAATTTTGGACCAGTCTTATAGAACCTGGTTTGAAGACATTACAACAAAAAAGCGACAGGGTGTCATATACATGTACATGTCCCTGTACCTGTGTGCTTCTTGGTGGAGCTGAATAGTAATGTTTTGTGTCATTATTTTCACAGATCGCCTTGTGAATAAGCTATTGAAGGATCACAACCAGAAAGTCGATGGGGTCGACAACCAGTATTGCCTTGTGTCTAATCTAACAAAAGGGTCACCACCAACGAGTTGATAGTACGCTCAGGTATGTATGTGAGTGTGTATATATGTATGCATGTATGTGTATATGTGAGTATGCATATATGTATGCATGTATGTATGTATTTTAGTATGTATATATGTCTCTGTGTATATATGTATGTATGTATTTGAGTATGTATATATTTATGTGATTATGTGTATATGTGATTATGTATATATGTATGTGCTTATGTGTATATGTGAGTATGTATATATGTATATATGTCTGTGTGTAGGTCGGCATGTGTGTACATATGTATATGTATATGTCAGTATATATGTGTGTATATGTATATGTATATGTCGGTATATATGTGTGTATATATGTGCATATGTCGGTATATATGTGTATATATGTATGTTTGTGTGAATACTGGTAACTCTGATAGATATAACCATAGGTTAATGGTTTATGGACTAGTGATATGAAGACTTTTTTTTTAAATGGAAACTGACGTTGTGGCGTCCCCTTCTGTACTAATGCGGTGGTTGTCCTTTTACTCAAGCTGTGTCTATTTACTCAGCTCTCGGTTAATTTCACTCAGCTCTTGTGGTCTTTCATATTCAGTGTTAACAAAATTTGATCCGATCCTTCTGAGTTCTTAATCGTCAAATATAATTTCTAGACCAAGTGTCCAACTATAATGAAGTGAAGGTGATTAATTTAACTCAAATATGTTTTACCTTCATATTGACTATAAATATTAACTGTATATATGACACTGGTTACCTAGTGGCAACTCAGCGCAAAGTATATTACACACATATCTATTTAGCGTTCAGTAGCTGATTAAAAAATATGAAAAGTAAAAAATATTGCTGGTCACTAACAGGTTTGTGTTTGTTACTTTCACAGGTGTACGTGTTCAACTGAAAGACAAAGAAACTGTATCCTTGTATCTACTATTAACAAATTCAAAAGGACGTTGAAGTATAGAAATTTGGTAACAACCTTCTACTATCAATCACCTAACCGTGAATTACCGTATTTTCGTCAAAAAATCAATATGGCCACCCCTCAACAGAAAGAAGGCTACCCGTGTGTTATCTGTGCGAAAGTGTTCAAGGAAAACTACAAGCTAACACGTCACATTAAGACAGTTCACGCCACCATTGATGAAAAGCATAAATGTCATATATGTGGCAAAACATTTAATAGAACAGACAACCTACAAAGACACATACGCACATACCACCAGACAGTCATAGACACTACACCAGCATCATCGTCATCAGCCTCATCAACCTCTACACCTTCAGCATCATCAACACCATCATCATCAGCATCAGCACCAGTAGCATCAACATCGCGTAAAAGACCAGCCTCAACACAGACACACAATGCTAAAAAGCAGAAACAAGACACAAATATTCTAGAGCAGTTAGCACACGAGGAAGCAGCCCTTTTAGAAGCCGAAGAATTATATACATTACACAAACTTCCACTACCCATGCAACAGACATACAGGGCCAACTGGGAAGCCATCAAAACACACCACAAAATCAACAAGCATCTGTCTATCTACACGTTCTTTATTAGTCCAGAGACACAGCACCCTATCAATTGGACCTCTGCCTTGAATAAGATCTTCAATACTCAAACTACTCGCTTCAAAATAAACTTCAGCCACCACAGCGTCCTTCGACACCGAGAGACACAAGACTTTCACTTCTTCCATGCATCATGCAACAACGCCTCTGTACTAAATCTCCCACAGCTTATAAACAACAAACAGGACTTTGATACTTTTATCAACACCGTACACGAACACGATATTCTTACATATGCTACTCAACAACGGCCAGACACCAAGTACACAATAGAAACAGTAGCGGCCACATCCTTTTATGTGTTTCATATTCCCGAGTTCCCCATAGGTTGTTGCTTAACTGATATTCCCACTCACATCACACAAAATAAAGCCATTAACACACTGCAACAAGACTCTACACTCGAAACAGTACACAGATAATTTTTGTTTCTTCAGAGCCCTGGCGGTATTTAGGGGTGCTAAAGTTAGGAATCTTACGAAAGACACACGGGATTTAACTGAGAAGTGGCGAAGACATCAAAATATACCTTCTTTAACTAATTTTCCCGGGATTAAGCTAATTGACGTACCTATTTTAGAGCAATGTTTTGGCCTTAATATCGATATTTTTGAGTTCAAAGAGACCCAGGCTCTGATCTCCAAACTTAGAAGTAGTGGGAAATTTGAAGCAACCCTAAGACTAGTTATTGTTTAAAGATCATTTCATGTATATTAAGGATATCAGTAGGGCATCTCGGACCTTTGGTTGCGATAAGTGTGGGAAGTTATGGAAGGAATTTTGGAAGGATGGAAAGACACTGTAAAAACTGCAATGGGGGTAAGACTAAAGAGTGGTTTAAAGGCGGGGTGTACAACCCACCACAGACCATATGTGAAATACTGTCAAACCATGGGCTCAAAGTAGACCCTGGCTATGTATACCCATACAGAGCCGCCTTCGACTACGATGTTACTTTGAAAGTAATAAGCTGCCTGGGGAAACCAAATCGACGAAATTCTTAGCTAAACACATACCCCTTAGTTTTTCAGTAGCTTCCAATGTCCCCGGGTTTGAATCACCTGTATGCTTCATCTCATCAGGTGACCCCCAGGAGTTAGTGGACAGAATGTTTGAGTATCTGAATCAAGTCGCTGAGAAAGCATATTCAGAACTACGGGTGGTTTTCGATGGGGTATATAAAAAATTAGAGGAACTACAGAAAACCAAACTAATTGATAGGTTAGATGGTTATCTAATGGAATTACCGGTGCTGGGGTTCAACTCAGGGAAATACGATCTTAACATAATTAAACCGTTTTTAATCTCGCACTGTGTAAAACAATCCCCTTTAAAATTTGTAGTGAAAAGAAACAATAACTTTATGTGTATCGCCACTGAAAAGCTAAAATTCCTAGATATTAGCAACTATTTAGCGCCAGGGTTCAGTTATGCAAAATATTTAGCGGCATATGGCATCACCGAGACAAAAGGCCAGTTTTGCTATGAATACATCACACACTTAGATAAATTAAAGGAAACACAGCTACCCCCACACGCAGCCTTCTTTTCCAAACTTAAAAACACCAACATTACAGAGGCAGAGTACCAAGAATGTCAGAAGGTCTGGGGCAAGTACCAGATGAAGACATTGAAAGATTTTCTAATCTGGTACAACAACAAAGATGTCGCTCCCTTTCTCAGTGCCTTACAAAAACAGGTTACATTTTACGGTGAGTTAGGGGTAGACATGTTTAAGGACTGCCATTTCTGTCCCCGGGGTCACTTTAAAATACCTGTTTAGGACCCTCCCCGAAGACATCTCCTTTTCCTTATGTGGTAATCGACAGAAAGAGGTACATGACACTATTAGAAACAACATTGTAGGGGGACCCTCAATAATCTTTCATAGACACCATGAAAATGACATAACACACATTAGAGGTAGAGAGGATAAACCAGTTCAGAGTGTAAAAGGTTATGATGCTAATGCCCTCTACCTGTGGGCTATCATGCAAGAAATGCCCACCGATTTCCCGACTATTAGAAAAGCAGACAATGGGTTTAGAGCACACAAGATAAACAAATTTGCACGACAGAGTAGGGAGTGGTTAGCGTGGGTACAACACACAAAACAGATAGAATTGAAAACACAGTTTAGTGGGGGTGAAATGGCATTGGGTGGTAAGAATATTAGAGTAGATGGATGGGATAAGAAGAATACGACAGGCTTATCAATTCCATGGATGTTTATTTCACGGACACCCCGACTGCCCCTTGACCAAGAATAGAGACGTTAACCCCGTAAACAACAAAAAGTTGACAGACTTATTTGCCAAGACACGACAGATACATGACTATCTAGTTAAAGAAGCTAACGTTACTGTAAAAGAAATGTGGGAGTGTGAATGGCAGTCGCTAAAAATGACTGACAACGACCTAAAAGAGTTCATAAAGACCAACTTCCCAACCGCCAAACCCTGGTTTGAGCGCTTCCCCATAACCCAGACGAAGATTCTAGAGGCTGTAAAAGCCGATACACTTTTTGGGTTAGTCGAATGTGACATAGAGGTGCCAGCTGACCTTAGAGACCATTTCTCAGAGATGACACCCATCTTCAAGAACATTGAGGTGGGTAGAGAACATATAGGTGACTTTATGCGTACGTACGCCGAGTCACATAAATTGTTGACAAGTGCCAGACGGACACTTATAGGTAGCTATAGCGGGGAAAAAATCTTGTTGGCCACACCATTATTAAAATGGTACTTGACACATGGTTTAGTGGTCACAAACATATACCAGATCATTGAGTACACGCCTGTTAGCTGCTTTAAAACTTTTGGGGATAAAGTGTCGGATGCCAGACGCGAAGGTGACATTGATGATACCCAGGCCATTAAGGCCGAGACGATGAAGTTGTTGGGTAATGCAGCCTATGGCAAGACCCTAACCAATAAGGCCAAACATACAGATGCATCTTACTGTAAGAGTGATGATACAACCAAGTTAGTGAACAATCCCTTGTTCAAGAAATTGACTCCACTGACCGACGATATCTGTGAGGTTGAATGCTTAAAAAAGAGGACAGTATGGGATCTCCCTTTACAGATAGGCTTTTTCGTTTACCAGTACGAAAATTAAGAATGTTAGAGTTTTATTATGATTTCATAGATACATTTATTGATAGGCAAGATTTTCAGTTATGTGAAATGGATACAGACAGTTTGTATTTAGCCGTTAGCACACCCACACTAGCCGAAGCCGTTAGACCACACCTTAGAGAAGAATACACTAAAGTCTATAATTCATGGTTCCCGGCCGAGACATGCCCCAGTCATGAAGTTAGTGATGATACATGTCAGGCCTGTAAGAGTGTTAGAATCTATGAAAGGAGAACCCCTGGGTTATTTAAATTAGAATATGAGGGGAAAGGAATGGTGTCCTTGTGCAGTAAAACATACCATGGTTACGGAGAGTACAATAAAACAAGTACAAAAGGACTCACCAAACAACACAATGCCCACTTAAACAAAGACACATTTTTAGAGGTACTCGACACACAGACAGCTAGTGGGGGGACAAATGTCGGTTTCAAAATTCAAGACTCTGCCATGTACACATACACACAACACAGAAATTCTCTATCTTATTTATACATTAAAAGACAAGTACACCCAGACAATGTCACCACCTCGCCGCTAGACATTTAACGTTCACGCCATTATCCTGCTGAGGTTGCTGCTTATTAGTGTAAAATGTGTATCATAAGGTGGATATGTAAAGACTTTTGTGTGTGTACATAGCATTGTACTTTTTTATATTGATGTACATATGTTTAAAATCATCATATAGCCTTGATTATGATTTGCAAACTGTTGAGTGAGTGTTATGACAATAAAATTGCTTATGTTTTGTTACTTTATGTTATTGATTTTGTAAGTTGTTGACTGTCACATGTTTCCCCTGTTGGATTTTCATTGAAGACTATTTGTAAAAAGATTGAAAAGTTTTAATGTATTTTGTATTGAATGCGCTGAAAATATACATTGTGATATTACTACCATTGTCATATTTGTTGAATATATTTTGTACACTATTTAATATGTATCCCATAGTGGACTTGCTGAAAAATAAAAGAGATTATGAAAACCAATATTGCTTTGTTTGTTGTTTATTTCAGTGGTATGACTGTCGTTTTCATCTCTTTCTTGCCTTGTTTTCATGTCGTTTTCATCCTGTGTTCATCTTTCTTGTTTCGTCGTGGTTTGTAGCATCAGGTTGTTTGTCCTGTTGAATCAATGTTGACTATGGTTCAAAGCTGTGGACCAATTGAGACAGACAAAACACACAGTGGTACAGTGAGACAATTATACAAGAACAATATCACACAAGAACAGAGACATACACACAAGTACATTACCACAAAGAGATACCAATACATTGGACTACAACAGATCTGCAAACATATACAATAATGGAACAAAAAAAAATAACAAAGTCAAAGTTTTTCGTTTTTTCTTTTTTATTTTCATAGACGAATAGTTATACACGTTGTCTCTTCTTTCTTGGGTCCCCTAGTGTTATACAATTATCTGCTTGGTCATCGGTAGCTGGTCTCTTTGCTGGTGGGCTCTGCTCACACATCGGGCTATAGGTTGGTTGACCATTAAACAGCTGGCTGTCGGGTACATCAAACATATTGGGATAGTTGTCATTGGCTGTGTAGTTATCGCCTGCTGGGTAGGCTGACATCTGGTTATTTGAATCGTCACACATCTGGTAGGTTGGTTGAATACTGTAGACGGGATAAATGTTGGCGGCTTGGTAGTCTGGTTGGACTTGTACATCATTAGTGACTGGCTTGGCTTGAGCACGCTTAGTCCCTGGTTTACGTTGGTTAGTGAATTGTTTGACTTGAACACTGTTAGGACCTGGCACGGTTGCGAGTCTGTCAAAATCAGCTAGAATCCCACTTTGCATCGATATCAATTGCTCGTATTCCTGTCGAGTAAATGTCAGACCCTGCTTGGTGGGATACTTTTTATCAGATTCCCCAAAGAAGCGACGAACGTGCAATGTAGTCGCACCTCTGAAGGATGAAACAAATACTGCCTTGACACCATCCCCCACGGGTCTAACAGTTTCACCGCCACGAGTCATATAGACGCAGTTGGCAGGCACGGTCTTGAGTTCGGTAGTCATCTTCGGTTCACAATAAGCGAGTGTTACCAACCACGGGTTTATATACCCGTAGTTGAGCCACTGATAAACCGGTTTCAACGAGAACTATTCAAAACCAGTTGACCTACATTAACTGGCAACAGCTGCGTGACCTTTCTGGCCGGGCTGACTAATCGACCTACAAGCCGGTCATTGACCCTTTGTTTATTTGAAAACACCTGCAGAATACGCGGCATACTCGCCCCACGACATTTCCGCTTGATGAAATAGATAGCGTAAAGACCACAGGTGTTACTCAGTACATCCTGTAAGACACGCGTATTGTACATTAGCGGTCTAACCGAATGTTTCTCCACAAATTTTATTATGTCGGGATGTAAGGGTGGTAAACCAAAAGAATCAAAGTATTCATATTTGCCTAACCCGTCATAATACAGAGCAACCCAGTGGGACCCAGGTTGATTACTAGGGTCTGTGTTTACCACCAAAGCAACTGGTTTAGTTCTATCTATTTGTCTAGGCAACCGATCGCGAGCACATACTCTGATCTGGACCCGGCGAACATATCTATCAGCTAACAGTATGTGGGTAATCTGTTCTGTATCCATTATGAAGCGTAATCTGTTAGTACTTGTCTGGTCTTGGAAATTTCAATTATTCCGTCGTGCTCGGCGTAGACGATAACTTGTAATGGTTCTGGGGTGGGTGTATTAAACTTAAATTCCAGTGTTAGAGGACCGGTCCTCGGCATCTCAAACTGATCTCCGTCCAGTAAACTGGGACTCAGGTCAAAGGCATACAGAGTATAGCCATGTTTATACTGTGTATAATCAATTGAATTACCGGCGTCTTTACCCACCAGACCCATGGCTAGATTGGTACCAAAAAAGGCTCGTACGTATTTATTACGTTCAAAGTCAATGGTTAACGATTTGCTGGTGGCCGATCGTCCATCGACAGTTACGTTCAGATACGTCAGTCCAAAGGTTTGAAAATTATAAGGATTAGCCTTGAAGGTACCGTTAAAGGCGGCTGATGTAATAAGACCAATCACTATACGAGTGGGTGTTTGACTCATAAACAGATTGTCTTGGGTATGAGATAGCATTCCTTGTGGGATAGCTAGTGTTTTCAATGCCACACGCTTGATCGGTAGTTTCGCGTTGGCTCTCATCAAGGCTTTCTCATGGGCGAGAGCGATGGCCGGATTTAGTTTGGCTTTACGAACCACCAGAGTGGCATGTGTTATAATAGATGAATAACCAACAGCACCGTCGGGGGCCAAGAGGTTAAAGGTGGATTTCGAAGGGGTCAGCTTAATTTTCACATCCACGCCGTTTATCATGTAGCGGTCTTGCACAAAAATGTCGGCGTGTAGTCGACCCATCATATCTATTTCTTGACTCTCACTGGCTAGTTCTCGTCTTGTTTTTAATCCTTTGTTGTTACCACCTTGAGTCTCATGGAGAAACTTGGCTGTATCATAGTAATAGAGGGCTGCTGAGAGATGACTTTTCTTGGCTTCCTCTCCATGGTTCAGAGTGGCCTCCAAGGTAGGCTCTATACGGGTATGTATTTTCACTGGGGGTGATTAGCGTGTCGTTGAGTGAGACGTCTACTTGAGAAAACAGACTGTGGAGGTAATAGTTGACTGGAGCGACGTCGGCCGTGGGTGGTAGTTTGTCACCATTGGGTAGTGTGACTTTAGCTCTGACGTGTAAGAAAGTGTTAAACAGGTCCAGATACTCTTCACTGGCACCATGAGATGGTAAATTCTATAGGTGCGCCTGGAGCTAGTGACGCGAGTGGGTGTATCTCCACACACTGCCCCTCTTCTACCGCCGTCTGTGTGGGAGGCACAGTGAACAGATCCAGACCAGAATGAAGACACTCACAAGAGTTGGGGTGAATCAGAGCCATTATGCGAAGATATCCGAATACTTCTTCTTATGAGCTCGGCGAGCTGCGGGGGTTAGTTTTATACGTTTACTAGGTTTACCAGGTGGCGCTGCCCGTCTCTTTCTTCTAATACCGCTACCTGATTGGCTAACATGCTCGACAGCTCCTTTCAGTAAGCGCTTGACCGGCTTGCTTAGCGTGTTCTTTAAAGGCTTCCCCAACATTCCTACCAGCTAAGGCGTCTTGGGCCACTTTCAGTCCGGTACCGACACCTTCTCTGAGTAAGGCCTTACCGCCTGTCTTTAACCAGGGTAGAATCGTGCGACCGAGACCACTGAAGAAACTACCGATACCACGTCCTCTCTGACTTCGACCACCCACAAACACTGGCATGCCATGTCCAGCTTGGTTGCAGTAAAAGTCTTCGTACAGTTTGGGATTTCGACGTAGCGCCACGTATTTCACCATTATTCCAGGTCTGACTGTTTCCGAGTGCGAAAATGTAGCGTTAGCACTGAAGTTCCAGCTGTAAATGAGATCGTTGTGCCCGTATCGGTGGTTAAAAGGATTTCCACCATGTCGAAGGAGTACCGACTCAGTGGGACATAGTGGGGTTTGTCGTAGGCGCGAAACACCGAGTTCGAGAGCTGATTCATGATCGGGACCGTTCTTAGTAGTGGGACCATGACGTCTCCGACTGGTCTTGCCGCTATGAGATCGCAGTAGACGTAGACATTTTGCAGGTCGTTATTTACATCTATCCCCCCTTCAGCTTCAATTATATCTAATATCTCATGCAACTTTTCACTAAAGGTAACAGTGGCCCCGGGCTCGAGTATTTTTACACTGACTTTCTTTGCTGCCTTGTTGAAATGGAATAGAACACAGAGCTGGTCGTCCACCTTCCGATCTTTCATTAGTCGATTCAGCGCAGCTATAAATGTGTCTGGTGAGTTGTAGAGACCTGGGGGACATGTCTTTCTTACTACTTCTCCATTGGGTGCGGTGTATCTTATCCAGACTTCATTCTCTAGCACGTTGCAGTAGTAGTTGGGAAATTGAATTTCGGCCAGACCCACTTCGTATTGTTGACTCACCTCAATAGTCTGCGGTAACTTGACGAAATAGTGACCTGGAGTGTTGTTGGGAAACATATTCGGTGAAGCATTGCTCGGTAATGTCACGTAGAAACTCATAGTTTAGGGTTAGGTAACATGTAACCCAGACAACTACTCATTAGCGCAATCCACACCTTACCCTCGGTTGCTTCGACTGTCGCCTTCGAGACAGATTGAATAGTGATACAGCAATGATGGTATATATAACTACCATCTGACAGAAGAAGACAATCTCTGTTCGCGGCACCCGTTGACCAAAAAACGGCCAGAATGAGGTTCTTTCGCTAGGTGAGTTATTTTGTGGGCGCAGTACAGTAGTTTCCACAATGTCTTCGTCCATTTAGTCTCGGTATCTAGTTAGGTCTGAGACCCAACTATTGAATGACGAATTATATCCAAACCATTTCACTAAATACTCTTTACCACCACCTCTCGTTCGCCTTTCTTGTAAGATCGATTCAACACGATACACCTGCTTATCTCCGACTGCTTGAAGCTCTTCGCGGTAGAATGATCCTTGTAGTTCTGCCCCCGAATCGTCTTTTAGTACATATGTCACCGGACTGGTCTGGTTTATGCGACTGACGGTAAACAATTCTTCTGTCCACGACGGCATATAACCCTTTTTAAAAGGTTGTTTGGGTTGCGCCAGTCTGACTCGGTCCCCGGGTGTAAAATGTACTTTTCTCGACATGTCTGTCTTACTGTACAAGTTATTCCACACATCTTCTTGATTAGTATAGTTGACTTGTCTGGGAGCCATGCGAATACTTCTGTGATACGAATTGTTGTAGTTTCTGATCAGTTTATCTATGACGTCAACGTAGCGCAGTGCATTGGTCTTGGTGAAATAACGCCACATTTTTTCTTTCAGGGTCCGGTTGAATCTTTCCACTATAGCCGCCTTCACATGTCTTCATTCTCGGTAGTAAAGAAATGCACACCTCGATCTTTCAGAAATTTTAAGAAGGTCTGGTTGACAAATTCCGAACCTTTGTCGGTCTGAAAATTTATCGGCTGTCTATCATCAAAGATTTTACTCACAAGCCTCCACCAGCGCTTTCCCCGTTTTCTTCTGGATCGGGATGGCCCAGGCATATTTACTAAACACATCGATACACGTCACGAGATACGACAACCCATCGTTGTCTCTTTTTAATAGTCTCATATCTATCAAATCGGCTTGAAACTGTTGATTTATCCCACCCGTTATGGTCTGCCGTCTCTGAAAACGACGACGGATCGGTTTATGCAAGGTATACGTGTCCTGATGTCGTAACCAAGCCTCTATTTTCTTCAGTTTAGTATTTCGTTTTAAGGCGGAGGCCCCTCCATAGGCTCCGGGTTTCTTAGGGTCATAGTAATACTTTCTTAATTGCGCGGCCATTTTTCCCACTTGGGTGTAGGTATCCTACTCTTCTTCTTGCTTCGCCTGAGCTTATACGGCGGAGTGGTCTCGACTAGTTGACTTTTGACTGTTAATGGGTTGTGGACAGTTACTTGACTCTTAGGCTCGCTTACTTGAATAGGCTGACTAGGTGTCTCGGCTATTTGACTGGATGTCTCGACGACGGCTGCCGGTATAGGCCTGACTTCGGGTTTTTGTTCCTTGAGATCCACTAGGCCTAAAGGCTTGTGTCTGTACTGATCTAGTCGATTTAGGTACCGTTGCAAGGTTTGTTGGTATACTCGGGCTTTTTCACGCGGTGGTAAATCTTCACTTTCCAAGACTTGTCGCATTTGTTGGTCCAAGTCACGCAGGCTATCATTTAGTGTGTCGGGTGGTGTATAGGGTTTTTCTAGCAGTCGAGGGTCGATCAGGAGCATTTTCTTAGCCATTACAAACCCACTAAGCTTTTCAGCACATTTAAAATGGGGCCGAGTAAGGCGCCAATGAAACCACCTTGTTGGAGAATCTGTTTCCTTTTCTTGAGTGACAGTTTCTTACCCGTGAGCGCTCTCAGACTGTTTTTGTGTCGCTGCAGCCGGCGCTTCTGACTCGGGGTCAGAGGAACATTCCCTTTTAAGACATTGTGACAGCATTCACATATTGATTGGACGAGCTCCGGGGAAGCCGTTTTAATTACGGCCTTTACGGCAGCCGGCTTTGCCTCACCCAGAAAGCGCAACATGGCCCCGTGACGTTTCACTCGATTGGACATATTACTTGGGGACGTAGACAACTTGGTGTTGGTCAGGAAATATACGACTGCGTAAGCGGAGCTGATCCGGTGTTTCCTGTCGAAGGTCGAATAACAAATACCCGTGTGGAGTCGCTGTCGCGTCTTTAAAACTATCTTGAACATATGACACGCGGCCTGGATACATCTGTTTGGCCAGACTCGTAATTTGTGCCCCGTCGCGAGGATTCTTAAACACGACTAGGTAATGAGAATTCAGACTGATTGTCCTTTGTTCTTTGTTCTTACCAAAGAGGTTCTGGACTATATACATGACGCTGAGGTTACGATGATGACTACCCTTAGTAAATAGTTTGGTTACCCTATCATCTGTCTCGGACATTAGGTCATCTATGACCACTAGCCGACGTCTATCACCTGTCCATTTTTCCACGTCGGGCAGTCCCTCGTTAAATTGAACACCCTTCATAGTCTCGTACATGGATTGCCATTCTCCGTAGCACCATATAATCTCCTCTGGCATCGGGACGACCATGTCTGGGAGATGGGTCAGGAACTGCTGTACAAAGACGGATTTACCGCATCCCGTTGGGCCCGCGATCAAGGAAGTAAACGGGTGTTTCCATCTAGGATCCATGACTACGAATGACCACCTAGTTACGCATGTCACGCATTTTTATTAGGTTCGAGCCTACCTGGTCCGACCGACCCTGCTGAGTGTCTTGCATCCCGACACTGCCCTCACTTTACCACCCGACTCCGCTTGTTTGTCGACCACCTGACACCTCTTGTGTCGTCTATGCAAACGGGAAGCTAATTAATGCATTACACCGGCTGACATATTCTGAATCAATTAGCAAACCTGGCGCCAGAGTTCAATTGATCTTGTTAACCCCGATGCTCTGATTAAAAAACGACAGCTGATACTTAAAAAAAACAGGAAGGAGCTGGAAGGCATGAGGCAGACCACAACTCGAGGGCGAGGGAGGCAGTGGCATCCCTCGTCATCCCTCACCAACCCTCACCAGCCCTCACCATCCCTCACCATCCCTCACAAAATCGCCCTCAAACCGATGGATAGAGACCCCCTACTACTACTCCCATCTCTCTAGCATTAAAAGAGTACGGGGGATGCACTTAGTGTTCCTGATTCCTACCACCCTTTTCAACACCTTACACCTCCCAACAGATCTGAAAACTCCAATGAGTCCCTGTACAATCAACCGAAAACTCGTTCAATACTTACCCCATATCGACTATATGCCTCCATAAGTCACCCAATGGTATCATTTTTCACTATGTGTGTGTGTGTGTGTGTGTGTGTGTGTGTGTGTGTGAGTGAGTGAGTGAGTGAGCATGTAAGAGAGTAAGTGAATGGGAGAGTAAATACGAGACAAAAAGAGTGAGTGTGTGTGTGTGGGTGTGTGTGTGTCTGTAAAAGAGAGAGAGAGTAAGAGAGAGTGGGAGCAAGAGAGAGTGGGAGCAAGTGAGTTTATGTGTGTGAGAGAGAGAGAGAGAGAGAGAGAGAGAGAGAGAGAGAGAGAGAGAGAGGAGAGAGAGAGAGAGAGAGAGAGAGAGAGAGAGAGGAGTGAGTGAGTTGAGCGCATGCATGACATACTATTCCATATGTTTTTCTGTATCCTCATCTTTCATATTATCATTTTAACTGCCACTGAAGTTTAACAAGTACTATATGCACAGCATATTTCATCATGTTTATGTCAATTCAAGGAATTATTTATTGAACTGCATCACTATTGTTTTCGTTACACAATGTATAACATGTTTTCATTTCACCATGTCCCCCATTTTCCCCACCCCATAATGTTGTCCATTTTTGTGAGGATGCTCACGAAAATCTTCAGTGTATGTGTGTGTGTAAAGTGTGGGAGTTTCTTTATATAAGTTTTAGTGAGCACGTGAGACAGCGTGTATGTGTCTAGATGTATGATAATATGTGTGGGTGGATTGATGGGTGTGCATATGTGTGTCTAAGTGTGTCTATGTGTGTGTTTATATGTGTGTAGATGTATGTGTATATGTTTGTGTATGTATGCATGCATGCAGTGTATGCGAGGGAGTGTGTATTTGTACGTTAATGAGTGTGTGCATAACTGTGAGAGTTTGCGCAAATTATGTAAGTGTATACAGGTATGTACCGGTTTCTGTGGCTAAGGGCTTGCGAACGCAGTTTGTGAGCCCGTATACCTGGGTTCGAAACACGGCGGTGCTGGTTTTTTCGAAAAAAGTATAGGGGCCGGTCGTTCAGAAAGCAATGGCACACTACTGAACGTAACACTTGCCTAGTACATCAACAGCAGCTGAAAATGCTGGTGTTGACTGCAACGTCCCGTAATGGATACGCAACACACAAAAAATGCATGTATGTATGTGTGCGTGTATGTTTATGAAAGTGCATGTTTACGTATGTCTGCCTGATTCATAGCATGGTAATAGGCATTGTTAATGTTTACAACATCCAGTTGACAATGTTGTTTTCCTATGCGAATGTAACATGCACACTTGATGAACGAAAGATGAGTGATTGGTAGGGCCGAATGTAAGATGGGTCTGCGTGCCCAATTTGTAACCCTTTGAAAATAATGTTCGTTCGTTCGTTCGTTCGTTCGTTCGTTCGTTCTCTCTCTCTCTCTCTCTCTCTCTCTCTCTCTCTCTCTCTCACTCTCTCTCTCTCACACACACAGCTGGGCTCAGTGATCAGTTCTGGGTACCAGGAGATGTTCTAAGAGATAAAGGCGACCGGTACAATACTCACCACATCACAATGCCCACAGGTTTGTAAACATATTTGACTGGCACCATGTAACTAGAAATAGAGTGTTGAGGTATCTTCCGAAGTCGGAGAGTATCTGCCTGCACGGCGAGGAACCACCAGTCTATACACCAATAAGCCAGACATGGGACAACGGATACTCCCGCAAACATCAGTCCGGTATGACATCACACTGATGTTGGGCAACAGGATGTCACCATCCGACATACAGGACTTCACTCTGGAGTTCACAGCCAGCGAACGTAAGCAAGCAAGCAGTGTTGAGGTGCTACATAGGGCCTGTACTTTTTTATGGATGCGAAGCGTGGACGATGAGCAGTCAAGCTGAAAAACATCTGATGGCTGTGGAAATGTGGTTTCTGAGGAGAATTCAAAGCATACCATGGGCAGACAGAAAAACCAACGACTAAGTCCTACAATAAACAAATGAAAATCGTAAACGGATTAGAGAAATTAGACGTAGGACAGCCAAACATTTTTGGACATCTTATGAGAAGAAATAAATTGGAGAGCTTGGTGACAACTGGCAAGATCCAGGGGAAGAGAATACGAGGAAGATAGAGAAGTAAATAACTGGGTGACTTGACCACGTGGCGTGGTCGAGACAAGAACACAGAGTTGATCCATGACTCTGGTGATCGAGTGAAATGGCGAATCATGACCGCCCACGCTTACCGGCATGGCACATGATGGATGGATATAACCAACACACGTCAAAGAGTCATCCATCCATCCATTTTGCGGGGGGAGGGGGGAACTCTCCACCGTGTCAACCAGCCTCTGTGGTATCGGTTAGAATATTGGTGGTTAATGGTGCGGGATGAGTTTGTTAACTTTCTCTGCGCGAGTGTTAGCTGGGAAAAGGTTCTTTATATCACTTGCCACATCGTTACCAAACACGGGGCTGAGAAAGCAAGACATTATAGAAGGGTCAACGACCATTCAGACAACGTATGACAATAGACAGAAATAGAGAAAAGAAGACAGACAGATGGAGAGGCAGACGGAGAGAAGACTAAATTAACACACTGACATCCAGAAAGTGATAGATAGGCAGACAGATAGACAGACAGACAGACAGCTACAGAGACAAACGGACGGAGACACTGACAGTCAAGAGAATGCTAGACCAAAAGACAGAAATATAGAAAGGTAGACATACTGAAAGGCATATGGATAGAAGAGGAGACAGACAGACAGACGGCCGGCCGGACAGACAGACGGCCGGCCAGACAGACAGACAGACAGACAGACAGACAGACAGACAGACAGACAGACATCAAAGGCAAAGATAACTTCTGGATGACAGAACCCCCGCTAGAGAAGAATGAAATATTTAGGTTAGGAGTATTTATTCCACTCACGCCGTGTGTGATCCTTCACGCGAAAGCTCATGCTCCGTGGGTGGCCTTCGCCGAGATCTTGGCCTACCACGGGCCTCGCTCTGCCCCAGCGCTTTTTCCAAATGCTTGGAATACCACATAAACGGTGGCAGATATTCCCAGTGATACATCCCATGCCGACCCGTGTACATATTCTCAACGGCCGATGAGTTGACGTGAGTCGTGGTAGCGTAGAGGTGAGTCGTGGTAGCGCAGACGTGAAGTAGACGTTAGTTTTGGTAGCGTTTTCGTTGTAGCGTAGACGTGAGAGGTCGTAGAGTAGACGCGAGTTTTGGTAGCGTAGACGAGAATCGTGGTAGCGTAGACGTGAGCCGCGGTAGCGTAGACTGAGTTGTGAAAGCGTAGACGTGAGTCATGGTAGCGTGGACGTGAGTGGTGGTAGCATAGACGTGAGTCGTGGTAGCGAAGACGTGAATCGTGGCAGGCTAGACACGAGTCATGGTAGTTTAGACGTGAATCTTGGTAGCGTAGTCGTGAGTCATGGTATCTTAGACGTGAGAGGTCGTAGAGTAGACGTGGGGTTTGGTAACGTAGACGTGAGTTGTGGTAGCGTAGACGTGAGTCGCGGTAGTGCAGACGTGAGTCGTGACAGCGTAGTCGTGAGTTGTGGTAGCGTAGACGTAAGTCATGATAGCGTAGACGTGAGTGGTCTTAGCGTAGACGTGAGTCGTGGTAGCGTAGACGTGAGCCGTGGTAGTGTAGACGTGAGTGGTCTTAGCGTAGACGTGAGTGGTGGCTGCGTAGACATGAGTGGTGGCTGCGTAGATGTGAGTGGTGATAGCATAGACGTGAGTTGTGGTAGCGTGGACGTGAGTGGGTGTAGCGTAGACGTGATTCGTGGTAGCGAAGACGTGATTCGTTGCAGGGTAGACACGAGTCAAGGTAATTGAGACGTGAATCTTGGTAGCGTAGACGTAAGTCATGGTAGCGTAGACGTGAAAGGTCGTAGAGTAGACGTGAGTTTTTGTTGCGTAGACGTAAGTGGTGATAGCGTAGACGTGAGTTGTGGCATCGTAGATGTGATTCGCGGTAGCGTAGGCGTGATTTGTGGTAACGTAAACGTGAGTGGTGATAGCGTAGACGTGAGTGGTGCTAGCATATATGTGATTCGTGGTAGCGTAGACGTGAGTGGTGCTAGCTTATGCGTGAATCGTGGTTGCGTAAACGTGAATCGTGGTTGCGTAAACGTGAATCGTGGTTGCGTAAACGTGAATCGTGGTAGCGTAGACGTGAGACCTGGTAGCGGAGTGACTAGACACTCGCCTGCCGACTCGATGGTCATTCATACGATGATAGCGCGTCTTCTCCACTTTAGTGAGTCTCAACAGCACGACTTACCCACATATCTGGTAGTCATATGTTCGACAAATCAATGTTAGTTAGTTGCATATCCTTTGCATAACGTCACAGTCAACCCCAACATTCTTTGGCTGTTTGTAATTTCTTCTTGGCAGGTTTACCTTCAGTAGTTTAACATTTCTTTCCTCAACGACCGACACTCATATCATTGTATGAAAACAGCACGAGGCGATCTGTTGCCAAATCGCCCGTACCTCTGTTTCGAAAGCCATCTGCGGGATTACGAATTGCGCCCGTAACTCCTTCGGCTCAACGTCGAGGTAGACTTTAAAAATTCGATCAGGCTTTCTATAAGCTAAATGATCTGTTTTGTGAAAGCACAAGAATGGTGTAGCATAGGTGGGAGCGCAAGCGAAATTGAAATACCACTACTTTTATCGTTTATTTACTTATTCGCCGGCGCTCGTTGACGGCCCAGATCCGCTCTGAAGACAGTGTCAAGCGGGGAGTTTGACAGTAGTATACTCTTATATAGGCCTATACACTTGGTCAGTCTTGGTCAGGCGGGGAGGAGAGTGTGACAGTAGCACACGCTCATAAAGACACTTGGTGTCAGGCTCTCAGCTGAGGGATATGGCTGAACGCCTCTAAGTAAAAGCCGCCGGATGTGAGGGCCTGACCGCTACTCACCTTCTGCTCTTGGAGGTGTGATGCTGAGTCGGCAGCATCTGCAGCCTACCTTGTTCCAGACGTACTTGTCACCCTTTCCTCTGGAGAAAACAAGGCAAGGCCGAGAGAGGAACATGCTGCATGGGCAACACATGTTCTCTGAATCCAAGCCCAGACATTCCAATCCATATACTTTCGTCTGTAAATACGGCAAGGTGCCAATTACTTAGCACGGACAGCCTTACTTCACAAGAAGAAATGACATTCTTCACTCCCGAAGGCGCATCTGACATACAGTGCTACAGCCATATTGTGATAGATCAGTCGGCACTCGATGGGCGATGCGGTCAATATCACACAGATCGCGTTTACTTCCAACAACATTCTTGGTACCAAATTTAGACTGTGTCGACCTCGGAGACCTTGTCCATTTTGAAAAATTCGAATTCGCCCAGCTGGGGGATCGAACTTCTGTTCTCCTGGTCGGCTGTCGAGTGTCTGATCACTAGGCTAACGAGGTTCCCAGATGAGTCATCATCATCATCATCATCATGTGTCATGCCGATAAGCATAGGCGGTCATGTTTGGCCATTTCACTCGATCACCAGAGTCGTATATTAGCTCAATGTTCTTGTGTCCACCATGCCACGTGGTCAAGCTATCCAGGTATGACTTCCCTCTGTTCATTCATCTTGTGTCATGCCGATAATCGTGGACGATCATGTTACGCGATCTCACACCATCAGCAGAGTCGAGGATTAGCTCTGTGTTCTTGTCTCGACCAGGTCACGTGGCCAAGCCATCCATATATTTACTTCTCTGCCTTCCCTTTGTTCTTTTCCCCGCAATCTTGTCAGTTGTCACCAAGTTCTGTACTTTAAATTTTTCTTATATAAATAATGTTGACTGTCAATGTCTAATTTCTCTAATAAATTTAAGGTTTTCATTTGCTTCTAGTAAGACTTGTGCCGGCTCCATGGCGAAGGTGTTACGGAAGTAGTTCGTAATATCCCGCATACCGCTTTCGAAACACAGTTGCCGGCGATTTGGCAGCAGACCGCCTTGCATTGATTTTTATGAAATGGTATGGGCGCCGGTCGTTCAGAAAGTAATGATAAACTACTGAAAGTAAACTCGCCCAAGAATCACGAACAGCTAAATAAATGCTGGGGTTGATTGCGATGCCCTGTAAAGGATATGCAACTAACTTGTAGAAATGACTTGCTCAATGGTTTTTCTGTCTGTCCATGGTTTTCTTGCATTTTCGGAGCAGATGAATACATCTCCCATAAACGAAGAATAGAAATTGGCAAAATAGCTAGTAAATAATCAATACTAAGAACCGAACAAGACACACCAAACAGGGTAATTATTTAGTCTGGAACTCCAGGAAGAAAAGGAAACGGAAAGATCGGAGACGGGACAAAACGCTAAAAAAAAAAAACATAATGATCCCGAAAACTCCTACGCTTGAAACCGTAGCCAGAGTGACATACCGGAATAGCCTCAAGAGTGATCCATTACCTGGACAGTGGGAAACATGAAATGGACATTACGCGGTCTTCGAGCCATCCCAGCTGGGTAATTTGGCCGTCCGGCTGACTTTCAGCCTGCGCTAAGTGATCTGTCAATAGTATCTGTGCTGTTAGCAAGGAAAAACAGAAGGGGAAATATATGGGCGATCAAGCTTAAATATCGACCAAACGGGGAGATTTCTGAAACCTTGGGGAATCTCCCGAGGCCATCATTGTAATACTGGGGTTTACAATTTCTGGAAGTGAGAGTGGTGTGGGCAGATTATGGTATTCTCTCTCACAGGTGACTGTGTTGTTGAGTTTTCCTCCACCTACTTCTTATTCTTTTGCCCTTTAACTTCCATTGGGGCGTAGGACCTCAACCAAGCCGTCACATCCGTTGCTATTTCATTTCAGCGACTTTCTTGTCCTCAAATTTTAGATCATGTCTGTCTTTAATGTTCTTCTCCATCTGTTTTTAGGTCTCCTATTAATGTGTGGTGGGTGGGAGATGTGTGTGTGTGTGTGGGTGGGGAGATAGTGTAGGTGGGGGGGGGGGGTGTGGGGTGTGTGGGTTGGGGATGGGTGGATGGATGGGTGCATGCATGTGCCTGTGGGTATGTGTGTGTTTGGGTGGTGGATGTGTGTGTGGGGGACACGCGGGTGGATAGGGGATGGGTGGGTGGGTGGGGGATTTGTCTCATAACATGGTAACATGCATTGTTTATGTTTACAACATTTGACAATGTTTTTTTCCTATGTGAACGCACTATGCACTGATGAACGAAAGATGAGTGATTGGAAGGGCCGGATGTAAGACGGGCCTGCGTGCCCAATTTGTTACCCTGATTGATTGATTGATTGATTGATTGATCTAGGAACCGACATCACAGCATTCGGGACATTCCCATAAGCGCTCCGTCTCCATCCTCAGCAGCCAGCGAAGAGTTCCAACACTAATAGTTCCAGTAGCAATCTGATTATATGTCCGTCTCGCCTTTCCTCCGAGCGCCGAGCGTTACCCTTTGAAAATAAAGCTCGTTCGTTCGTCGTTCGTTCGTTCGTTCGTTCGCTCGTTCGTTCGTTCGTTCGTTCGATGGTAGGGATGCCGGTCGTTCGGAAAGCAATGGTAAACCACTGAACGTAAGCTTGCCAAGAGATCACAAGAGCAAAAATTGCTGGTGTTGATTGCAATGTCCTGTAAAGGATATGCAACTAACTATTTCGTTCGCCTAGTGGGTTCCAGATAAGGGGGTGTCTTGTTATACTAATATCAGGCTTCGGTGTCGTCGACGGCTAACCGCTGAGCGAGATATTGTGGAGAGGATCCGAGCACTATGGACTGAATAGTTTGGTGTTCATTGTTTTTACAACTAACTAACTAACTAATTAACTGACTGACTGACTGACTGACTGACTGACTGACTGACTGACTGACTGACTGACTGACTATCTGAGCCACTGGAATTTGTTTAGTTCCCTACAAATGCTCTACTTTGGTGATTCTGTCACACCACTGCAGTCCCAATATTCTCGCGGGCACCAATTAATGAATGTTCGTTTCCCTCCCTGTTCGATTCCGTAAGCCTAAAAACCTGTCTCCGTGGCCAAAGGCTTGCTAACGCGGTTCGTGAGCCGGGTACAAGGCGTTCGAAACTCAGCCGCGACCGATTTGTGCAGCAGACCGTGTCGCGTTGTGTTATAACGTGCTGGTATGGGAGCCGGTCGTTCAGAAAGCAATGGCAAACTATTGAACGTAAAAAAAAACTCGCCTAGTACATCAACAGCAGCTTAAAAATGCTGGTGTTGACTAAAACGTCCTGCAAGGGATATGCAACATTAAAAAAAAAACAACAACCTAGAAACGCGGGGTTGCACCTGGGGAGGTTAACCCGGTCAACAAATGCCTGCAGAAGTCGGATGCATCGGCCGAAAGGCGCAAGTATCGCAGCTCTGCTGTAAACAGGCAGAACACAATCACGTCCGAAAAAGCTCTCCGGGTGAACGCAGAAAAAAGAAGAAGAAACACGCGGGGTTGCAAAACCGGAACTATAACTTCGTATCTGTGGAGAGACATGCCGATCTTTGAAGACTGTGGTTTGACCAGACCATGGGTGCTTCTAGATGGTGTCTATTGTGAGACGTGCTACAGATCTTGCAAACACAGAGGCCAGTAACATGGTAAAAAGCATCGTATGGAACATACTGTATTAGGGATGATAGCACGTTAGGCTTTCACATACAATGAATGGAAGAAAGTCTAAGCAAGGCAGTATTGCTGGCAGGCACTGAGCCCATTCCAAGAGGGGCAGGACAGAATTACAAACCATACTGGAGGGCATAATATGGTGTCATGGCCAGTTCACTTCCTCGCCACATTTTCTTAGAAAATAATTTCCCGACAGTGAAAACAAGAAAATATTACAAGTCTGGGTCGACCTAACAAAAGTACTGACCAGGGAAAACTTCCATTTCTGCCAAGGATTACAACTGGATGATTGCGTTGAAGGGCAAGCCTACTGATTACTAAAACACCGTGAGTGTGTGCAGCTTGCGTGATTCTGGTATAATCACATGTTGATTCTCGAAGGTGCCTACGGGGTTCATGCGCTGTGCTGAGACGCCTAATGTGATCTATGGGAGGAGACTGAGAACTTACAGAGATACGCCTGTGCAATGAAAGTGGTCCTTGAAAGTGGGATAAACCAGCAAACAATTAAAGACATGCAGTTGACAACATATACATTGAAAGCTGTAGATACCGACTGGGATTCGAACCAGGCACCACAAAATGACGACAGCGCCTCGCTACAGGAACAAGTGTACTTCGATGCATGACCAACAAGATACTCTAAAATGTCTTTATTAGCCACAACTATGGAATATGGACATAATTCTTATCCAGCCATTAACATAGCACAATAGGGCTAATAAATTCATATTAAACCAGCATAGGTCAAATAACAAACACTCAAATAGATCAGACCGTAATGTTGTGTCCAGTATAATAACGACCATTTAAAGAAAAGAAATGATCCATG
>JACEFZ010027434.1:42500-50000 GCA_014155875.1 Cepaea nemoralis | reverse complement strand
TACTCTCGTGACGACGGCGAGCATCCGTAGCGGTTCTAACCACGTCGGTAACTTACAGGGTATGTGAGCTGGTCGCTCAGAAAACAATGGCAAACTACTGAGCGTAATCTTGCCAAGAAATCAACAATCAGCTGAAAGATACTGATGTTGACAGCGATGTCCCGTAAAGAATATGCAAACATGATAAGTAATTAATAACTGTTGCAATCTTTTGGCAGGTGCCAGGCAGTTGTTATTTTAACCTTAGCTTTCCCTATTAACAGTGTCCCTAGCCATCAGGCGAACCCATTCCGACTTCAGAGGTACTTGTATTTTACGTCCCCACGTCAAGGACGACAGGTCAACATTTTAGTCCAGCTGTCCGGTGTAGGGGTTGAACCGCTTACCTCGGCATCATCACACCGGATGTTTAAGAACACGCGTTCTAACCCATTCGGCCATGTGGGTCTGCGGAGGCTTCAAATGAACACCTTAAATTTGCGGTAGAAATTCAATAACCATACCATTCTCTTGTAACTCATCAATATTGTTGTTAAGAATGTATGTCAAGAGTGCTAGCACGTTGCATTACGGTGCAGACGAACACGCTGACGTCATATGGATAGTTTAAAGATGACCGCCCCACTTTTGACATGCACCAAAGAGGAGCAGAGTTTATTTATCAGTTATTTTTTATCAGTGAAGAGGTGAAACCTATATAAATTCATCAGCAAATGAAGATCCAGTTTGGTGATACATGTCTGTAAGTCTAGCAAATGCATGAGTGCAGTAGGAAGGTTCAAAACGGCGTGACCTCTGTGACAGACTGTCCACTGCCGGGTCAGGCACATCGTGTACTGACCCCATATAATTTTTTTTCTTTCTACAGGAATAGAAGGTCTTTATCGATGCTTGGGGACTTGCATTGAACGCGGTGGTGACCTCATAAAATAATTGATACATTTACATATATTTAAAAAAAAAAAAAGGTGTTCAGTTGAAGCCGTTCGTATAAATTTAACTTCATAAATTTAAAAAAAAATGCATTGGCTGGCTTTGAACTCAGTCGTAGTCCATACACATGCTACTACTTCTAATGCACTGGACTGGTTTATGCATGTGGATTAGTTTTCCCTATAGTATTACCAGTGTCGCTGTCATCTGCCGTAGCCACTCCGACTTCTCAGATGTTTGTAATTTACGTCCCAAGTTAAAGATGAGAAACATTTTAGGCTGTTTTTTTTAAAAATAGAATTGTTCATGCAGTTGTATCGGCGTAATCTTGTTATTTGTGTGCTGACGAAGACTTTAGCTGCAACGTCCATTGTGTTACTTGTAACTGTGTTCTAGTAAAGCTAAATGTTCCTTTCGTTGATTAACCGATTGCATTTTTACAGCTCTCCCGTAGTTCCACAGATCTCATGGCTTATATAAACTAGAATCACATAACACAATGCATCTTTACAGTTTGTCCATAGTTTTAACAATTTAATTTCTTATCTATACAATTTAATTTCTTATCTGTACAAGAATCACAGTTTCATGAGTTTTAAAATGTCGCTTGTTCTTTGTAGGACGTTGCAATCAACCCCTGGTTCACTGTCTAGGAAATTGTACGCCTAGTCGTTACTTTTGTTTACTAATTGTCCAGGATTTGCAGCCTTATGTCAAACTGGTTCTATGTAACATGAAATAACTCTGTTTCTAACTTTCAAGGACAGTGACTTATTGCACAAAATGTTCTTCATGTGATAGATAGAATGCAGTTTTCGCCTGTCCTATTTTGTGTGGTTTTATAGAAGAATGCTGAAAATTAGCTTGACAGCCAAAATTAGCAATCAAGACTTTTTGAAGAAAGTTGAGACGTAAAGACAACTTATCACAAATATCAGAAAGAGGCAGTCATCGTTTTTTGGCCACGTGATGAGAAGACAAACATTGGAATATGTTGTGACAACCGGGAAGATTTGCGGAAAGAGAGATAGAGGAAGACAGCATGAGAAGATTTTTGACAGCCTTGTGATATGGCACGGAAGGGAGTCAACACACGATTTGATCAATGACGTTGGAGATCGCAATTTGTGGAGAGGCAATCGCCCACGCCAGCCGGCAAGGCACTGGATGATGTTGAGTTTCTTTTGTGGAAGTCAAACGAAGGTACTCTTAGCACACAAATTTAGAATATTCAATTCTAACGTTAGGTCATAACAGTTGTATGGAGAACAACGAAAAGTTATTTGCATATCCTTTACAGGACAGCAACACTCAACCTCAGCATATTTTGATTATATGTGATTTCTCAGCAGATTTACGTTCAGTAGTTTGCCATTGCTTTCTGAACGGCTGGCACTCAAACCGCTTTATGAAAATCAACGCAAAAATCTCCCGCAGCTGTGTTTCTAACTGCGGTATTCGGGATTACGAACTTTATCCTAACTCCTTCGTCACACAGCCGGAAACGATTACAAATAAACTACAAGCATTCACTAATTGGCGCATGCGCAAAATAGAAGAAATAATATGGCATGACGTAATCACCAATGTGAAGCTCATGGGGGGGGGGGGGCTGGGTGCAAACCGATGAACTACAAGGTGAAGAAATAATATGGTATGACGTAATCACCAATGTGGAGCTCATGGGGGGAGCTGGGTACACACCGATGAACTACGAGGTAAAGACAAGACGCTGGCTCTGGACAGGCCCCGCATTGAACGAACGAAAATCTTTATTTTCAAAGGGTTAAGAACTGGACACGCAGGCCCGTCTGACATTCTGCCCTTTTTCTCTATTTCCTCTCATTTCCATTGAGAAAATACAAGAATAGTATAACTAAAAAGGTCTCAGTCTGGAACACACAGGAGGATCTACAAACCGACGGAGAAGGAAGTAGAAACAGAAATCAGGAATATGGGAAGGGTACGGACAGAGCTGCAGGGGATAGTTAAAGAGAGGGACTCTTAGAGTGAGTCGGTTGAGGGCCTATGCCCCACTATGGGACAGAGGGTGAAGGAAGACGAGGAGGAAGTAGTTCCCCATTATTCCACGCGTCGGATAAATCGACTTGTCTCTCGTTCACAAAGCAAGGATGATGATAATGATAATGAAGATAAATCAGTTTTTAGATTCTATATCTGCACACATATCTAATATCTGCTTCTCGCAGGTAGCAGTAAATTCTTCCTCTCACTAACTACCATCATAATGGTTCACGTAATTGGGCATATCCCTAAGCCTCTATTTGTCTAGTCAGTCGTGGCTAGACACTTCAAACTATAATCTTCAAAATCAACAGATAATCCAACGATAAAGAAATAAAACAAAACATTATACTCAAAGAATATTCACTACTTTTTCGTGACTGCTTTTAATGCCTGAATTTCCTTTCCTTTTTCTTTTTTGTTTAAAATTCTTTTCTGCGTGTGTTTCTTTTAAGTCTAGTTTTAATTCCATCTTATATTATATGATTATTAAAAGAAAAAAAATTTGTCTCCCTTGCAAATATTCCAATTATTTCCCTTGCATCTAGTCAATTTATTTCTCAGTTTGTCTCCCTTACATCTATTCCTGTGATGTTCATTTTCCCCCCGTAACCATACTTTCTAATGCGCAAATTGTTGATTCAGCGATGGCGGATACGTCTCGGACAGTTTCTATTTAAGTAAATGATTATCAATGTCTTCTTAAATCTCTAACTAGCCGACGTCTTTATTGGCTGAGTTAATGTTTGTTTATACTGTTTTATTTCACCGTAATTGGTATTGACCAACGAGACGAGCAAACGAGTTTTGCGCGGTGAAATATTTTATTTCAATGTGTCCTTCCTTCCTTTGTCAAATCTATTAATTTTGATAACTTATTATTTCGTTTTTTTTTTCCTTTCATGCCCCACATTTCTCATATTTCGGGTCTGTCTGCCTGCCTGCCTGCCTGCCTGCCTGCCTGCCTGCCTGCCTGACTGCCTGCCTGCCTGCCTGCCTGCCTGCCACTCCCACTGTCTGTCTGTCTGTCTGTCTGTCTGTCTGTCTGTCTGTCTGTCTGTCTGTCTGTCTGTCTGTCTGTGTCTGTCTGTCCCTTTGTCTGTCTGCCTGCCTGCCTGCCTGCCTGTCTGTCTGTCTGTCTGTCTGCGTGTCTGTCTGTCTGTCTGCCTGCGTGTCTGTCTGTCTGTCTGTCTGTCTGTCTGTCCAAGACCTACCTATCTACCCACCCACCCTTCTACCTACCTATCTAACTACCCAATACCTACCCATCTACTCACCCACCTACCTACCTATTTACTTACCTACCTACCTCGCGAACAGTTGGGTCATGTCACAACACAAACCTTATATCACATAAAGTAAATTACCCTCATGTACGCTTTGAGGCCAGCCCTTGTTGTTGTACACCAATCGGCACTCTTATTGTGGTGTGCTCTTCATCATGTAGGTCGCTTTTACTTCTCCAGACATTTCCTGGTAGTAGTTTTAGTATGGGTCAGTTGTAAAACTATACCTAGATGTACCCGTCATGACAGTGCCCATATGCAGGGTGTATTTTTATTGACTGTGGGGGTTTTGAAAATATTGCCGGTCCAAGTTTTGTATTCACCCTCTGTGCAGTTCATGCAACATAAAAGGTAAATACAAAATTTGAAACGAAAATAGATTCAAAAACCACACAGTCATTAACAATACTCCCCATACCTGTCTAAGCCATATTTACTGATGATAATGATGATTGTGATGGTAATGATGATGATTATGATGATGCTGATAATAATGATGATAATCTAGTCTAAGCCATAGTTACTGATGATAATGATGATTGTGATGGTAATGATGATGATTATGATGATGCTGATAATAATGATGATAATGATAATGATAATGTTGATGATACTTATGATGATAATGATGATTCTTATGAGGATGATGCTTATAATGATGAAACTGATTATAATAATCATAATGATGATGATGATGAGTTTGATGAAGATGATGGAGATTATGATGACTACGGTGATATGATGATTGTGATGATTATGACTTTGATGATGACAATGGTGATGATGATAAAGAAGATGATGATAATGATGATGATGATGATGATGACGATTATCATGTTACATTACGTTACATGCTAGAACCCCATTATTTTCTAGATCGCTATTACATTATCGGTCCCCATTACATGATAGATCTCCATTACATGCTAGATCCCCATTATTTTCTGGATCTCTATTACATTATCGGTCCCCGCTACATGATAGTTCTCCATTGCATGCTAGATCCCCATTATATGCTAGGTTCCAATTACATGATAGATTCCCATTACATGCTAGATCCCCATTACATTCTAGATCCCCATTGCATTATGGATTCTTATTACATTCTATATTCTCAATACATTCTAAAATCCCATTACATTTTAAATTCCCATTACATTCTAAATCCCCATTATATTGTAAATTCTCAATATATACTAGTACTAGATTATCATGACATTCTAGATCCCTATTATATGCTAGATGCCCATTACATTCTACATCCCCATTATATTCTAGATGCTTATTACATTCTAAATTCCAATTGCATTCTAGATTCCCATTACATTCTTGATAACGATTGCATCCTAAATCCCCATTACATTTTGGATCACCATTACATCCTAGATTGCCATTACATTCTAGATCCCCATTTTATTATAAATCTCCACTACATTCTATATCCCCGTTATATTATACATTCCCATTACATTTTTGATCCCCATTACATTTTAGATTCCCATTACATGATAGGTCTCCATTACATTCTTCTTCTTCTTCTTCTTCTTCTTCTTCTTCTTCTTCTTCTTCTTCTTCTTCTTCTTCTTCTTCTTCTTCTTCTTCTTCTTCTTCTTCTTCTTCTTCTTCTTCGTCTTCTTCTTGGTTCATCCGAAGAGTTTGTTCGGACGTGATTGCGTTGTGCCTGTTTACAGCAGAGTTGCGTTCTTGCTCCGTTAGGCCGACACATCCTATTCTGCGGGCACTTGTTCACTGGGTTAACCTTCCCGGCATTACATTCTAAATCCCCATTACATTCTAGATCCCCATTACATTCCAAATCCCCATTACATTCTAGATCGCCAGTCTGGAAAACGTTCCTCTTCTCCACAGATGTGTAGTTCCAGTACCAGTCCTGCACACCCCACTGATTTCTTAGCTTTGAGAGGGAGTGTACAGGCCTGCAACACAATCCTCGTGGAGATGACATTTCCATGGCTCATATGCCCTGCAAGTAGATAGATATACTTGATTTGATAATCAAAACCCACTCTCCCATCATCATTGGCGTTTATATCTCTCCACGGATCTCGGTATTTGGTGTTCCGGATCACCTCTGCCCATGATATTCCTTCATGCCACCGTCTCAGACCATCCAGCACCATTCACATCATCAGTCGCAAATAGGACACATAAACAACGATATGAAGATTCCAAGCGGTAAAATTATCATTGTTGCTTCCCTTCAACCGTGTTCGCTTGCGTCCTAACTTCTTTTTTTTTTTTTTTTAAATCTGACTCTGCCAAACGCAATTTTTACTGCTTTATGTTTTTTGTTTCGTTCACTCACTTTGAACTTGAGCGTAGTTTCACACTGGACTTTCCTTATTACCAGTTCCCCTCACGTCAGGCGAACCCCTACTTCTGAGTTACTTGTGAGTAAAGGACGAGGAGTCAACATTTTAGTTCAACTGACCGGTGTAGGGTCGACTTCGCTGCCTCGACATCAGCCCTACGGAAAGGCTCCAGAATTCGAAGAATACCCGTGATTATATGTTGTAAGTGTTTCGGCTAAATTATTATTCATTTACTCAGGTCATATTATACAGGTTGTTTGTAAATTCTCACTACACTTTGTATGTAGAACAATTTTGAAAAATGAAGTGCACGACGTCATCAAAAAACAATGCCCCACAGCAATATGCAGCGAATGGCTGTCGTCTGCTGGAGTAGTTATTTTCACTCCAATCAGAATGATGTTATCAACGGAAGAAATAATTTGTTTATGTTGAACAAGCTTTTCAAAATGGATGGTTGTTCAAAGTTTTATTGCAAGATTTTCTGATAAACAACCTCCTCATCGCATTATGGTTAGAAATTTGTTGAATAAGTTTTAAAGAATCCATCCATCCATCATGTGCCATGCCGGTAAGCGTGGGCGGTCATGTTCTGCTATCTCACTCGATCACCAGAGTCATGGATCAGCTCCGTGTTTCTGTCTCGACCATGCCACAAGGCCAAGCCATCCAGGTACTTGCTTCTAGGTCTTCCCCTTGGTCTGTTCCCCTCGATCTTACCAGTTGTCACCAAATTCAATTCATTTTTTCTCATAACTTGCCCAAAGAATAGCGGTAGGGTAGCGGGGTAGGGGTATCCCCTATCAAAGAAGAAGTAAGGCGCCTCTTTCCCTCCGCTAGCCTACGGGACACCCTTGGGCAAGGTGGAGACCCGTTTAGCCCCCCGATCAGGGTTACGTGAAGCAATGGGTGCAGGTGGTGGA
>JACEFZ010027434.1:35000-40000 GCA_014155875.1 Cepaea nemoralis | reverse complement strand
AATGGAGATAGAGGCAGCAACAGCAGCTTTCCGGTCGTTGGAGGAGACCGCTGCAACATACATTGTATTCATTAAGGACTCACTGAGTATGCTTAGTAAGGTGGAGAAAGGGATGTTTGGTGTAGAATGGCTTGCCTCGCTTGTGAGAATTGTACGGATTTTCTGTCCTGGTCGTGCGGGAGTGCGAGGGAATGAACAGGCTGATAGGCTGGCAGAGAATCATCTCTCAGTGGTAGATTGCCTATGAACAAGGGAAACGTGGTCGCGCGCCTGTGGGACCAGGTGGAGAAAGCGATGGAACAAACTGAGCACCATTATGTGGAGAGAATATTGTTTTTTTGTTTTTTTTTTTGCGCTCGCTCGCTTTGACCTCAAGCGTAGTCCATACACACTATTTATAGAATGGACTGAATTTTGCTTGTGGATTAGCTTTCCCTATTAAGAATGTCCCTCGCCTCAGGTGAACCCACTCCGACTTCAGAGACACTTGTAATTTACGTCTCCAAGTCAAGGACGACAGGTCAAAATTTTAGTCCAGCTGTCCGGTGTAGGGATTGAACCGCTAGCCTCAGCATCGGCACATCGGATGTTTAAGAACACGCGTTCTTGCCCAGTCGGCCATGCGGACCTGCTGTGGAGAGAATGATATGTCGGGGGATCGGCAGGGGCTCTGGCGAATATTAAAACTGATATGAAAGCTCCCGAGAACTTTCAATTAGATGGCAGTTGGAACCATTAGCAGTATGATTCATCGCTGGCTGTTGAAAGAAGGGGCGGAGCGCGTGTCGGAATGTCTTCAATGTAATGATGTCGGTTCTTAGCTGAACTCAACTCAACTCAACTTAACTCAACTCAACTCTTGTCCCGAGTATGTCATGTGATCAAGCAAGTCTCAGAGCCTAAAGGTGTGTAAAAGTTTCCTTTATGTTTTCTTTTTCCTATAGAATTACCGAGATTACTCCTCTCCACAGATTTAGGTCTGTCATCCCCAATAGACTCCAACCCATTTCTGAAAGGACAACAGAGTGTGGAAGCACAGAAAACACAATTTGGGTAAATTAACTGACTAAATACCATGGGATAATTAATCGTCTTTCTCATATCTGCCACGGGCTTATATATCGCCGAAATGTTGTGATTGCAAAATGGTGTCTCAAGTGAAACATCAATACTGAAGTTTTCCCTAAGCAACGTTTTTTAATTTGATATATTCTGGTGACAAACTAACAAAATTTAGGTCATAACTGTGACACACAACAACTTCCCATTTTCCGCCATCCATTTTGGTTCGGTCCAAACCTACGTTTTATTTGGCACTGTCAAAAACTGTCATTTACTGTATAGACTTACCTTGCGGCGTAGGACAGGGTTGCTAACAAGGACAGGTCTTGGGCCTGAGGAATTAAGGCGCCTGGCTAGTGCAATTCGCTGCAAACTGTGCATGTTAGGGTTTTCTTTTTGCCCCAGGCAAAAATCAAAATCCACACTTTACAGAGGATTCTAACCTGTGTGTCCTGAAGAAGGACACGGCGGTCTAGCCACTCGGCCATCCGCTCCCCGAACCTGTTAAGTATATTCGTATTTTTTTTTGGGGGGGGGGGTCTTGCCCTGTTTGATGGCCATTCCTGCGTCATGGTTATCACTGCTTCGGCCCTTTCTTCCCAATCCCGTTTACTGTCTCATTAACTAGTTGGATCTAACTGCTTTGAGATCGAAGAAAACAGGCAAGCGGCAAGATCAACAGACGAGAAAAACAGCGGCTGTTGTGGATTAGCACGAATGTCCTAATTCTAGTTTCTCCCCAAACATTATCTGTTGTTGTCGTCTGTTTGTCGTCTGCTTCTGGGAGTTTCCTAAAGAGCATTGATTTGTTCCTTGTTAAGGATTAGCTGCGAACGCAGTTTAATCTCTCCCAACATCTTTCATTACTAGTAGTATTTGCCGAACTTGCTAACATGGGTTTTCCACAATGGTATAAAAATGTGGTTTCTGGGGAGAATGCAAAGAATACATTGGCCCGACAAAAACACTAATGAGCAAGTTCTACAAGAAAGAACTTATCACACATATCAGAAAGAAGCAGTCATAATTTTTTAACAACATTACGACAAGGCAAAAACTGGAATATGTTGTGAACACCGGAAAGATTAGTGGATACAAAGAAAGAGGAAGACAGCGTGAGAACATTCTTGATAGTCTTGTATCATGGCACGGAAAGGAATCAACACACGAATTGATCCATGGCGTCGGAGATCACAAGTTGTGGGGAGGCATGATCGCCCACGTCAGTAGGCAAGGCACAGGATGATGATGATAAGAAACAAATAATACATTGTCCTGGAGCAGTGTCCTGCCTTGGGTCTGAGATGCCATAGTGCCATCACATTTTGTAGACCTGAGATGCCATAGCGCCATCACATTTTGTAGACCTGACAGCCAGGAGGAACAGCTGGCCAATATATCACTCACTTTGGCCAGCGACGAGCCCAGACGGCAAATTCGCTCCGACCATCCTCATGACATTAGCAGCATTAACTTCACTAGTGCGTCTGCCTAGACACAAACTAAAACCGTAAACAAACAGATAGAAGAAATTACTCGTAGCCGCCATGTTTTTATTGGGGGCGGGGGGCGCGGACACGTTATGAACAGAAGTAAACTAGAAAACGCATTCACAAATGGCATAACTTCAGTGAAAAGAGACAGTGAAAGGATGTGAGAAGAATGCAAGGAACACCACAGACAGGCAGAAAGGCTAATGAGCAAGTCCTACAAGAAGCAGATGAAAACCGTAAACTGATGTGAGAAGTTGCACGTGGACAGTGAACAATTTTTTGGGCACGTTATGAGAAGAAATAATCTAGAGAACTTGGTGAAAACTGGCATGATTGAGGGGAAAATAACCAGGGGAAGGCAGAGAAATACATACATGGATGGTTTAGCGACGTGGTATGATCGAGACAAGAACACAGAGCTGATCCACGACTCTGGTGATCATGTTAGACGGCGAAACATGACCACTCACGCTTATCGGCATGGCACATGATGATGAGTGTAGCTACTGGCAGTGTCTCCCATATCGTAGGGATATATACCACATGGAGGTCAGCATGGCCGAATGGATAAGAGAGCTCGTTCTTAAACACCCGGTGTGCTGACGCTGAGGTAACGGGTTCAACCCCTACACCGGTAAATTGCACTAACATGTTGACATCTCATCGCTGACTTGGGGATATAAATTACCTCTGAAAACGGATTGCGCTCGCCAGATGGCGAGGGAGACTTGTAATAGGGAAAGCTAATCCACACGTACAATTTAGTTCAGTGCTACTAGAAGTAGCATGTATAGACTACGCCTGAGTTCAAAGTAAAATGCAGACGAATATAGCATTAGCCAGCCGCCTTGTAGGAAGACTTCGGTGTTACAATGTTGAATTTCTTTCTTCGTGGAGATATCCATAATTTATGTTTTCTTACCAGTTTATGTCGGTCTCTCTGGCCGAGGGGTTACAACACTTTCTCCGTAATACCGTTTATCACGCAGAGTCTCGTAGCGGGGCGAGAGCTGGAAGCGGTTCGATCCCCGCTGGTGACTTGCGGGATAACTGAGCCGGCCGCTCAGAAAGCAATGGCAAACTACTGAGCGTAATCTTGCCAAGAAATCAACATACAGCTGAAAGATGCTGATGTTGACAGCGATGTCCCGTAAAGGATATGCAAAACATATAGATACCAGTTTATGCCATGTCTAATTACTTATACTGTACAAAGAAGTTAGTTGCACATCCTTTACAGGACGTAGCTGTCAACCCCAGCATTTCTGGCTGTTCGTGATTCCTGGGTAAGTTTACTCTAAGTAGTTTGCCATTGCTTTCTGAACGACCGGCACCCATACCATTTCATAAATGACCAAGGCAAGACAGTCTGCTGCCAAATCGTCTACAGCTGTGTTTCTGGAGGATTAGGAACTCCGTCCGTAACTTTTTCGCCACGGAGGCGGCTGTACAAAGTTAGTTTCCACTAAATGCTGCAGGCCGTGGTCATTGTCTGCAGAAATTGACTGTATCATCTCTCTCTCTCTCTCTTCATCTCTCTCTCTCTTTCTCTTCATCTCTCTCTCTCTTCATTTCTCTCTCTTCATCTCTCTCTCTCTCTCTTCGTGTCTCTCTCTTCATCTCTCTCTCTCTTCATCTCTCTCTCTCTCTCTCTTCATCTCTCTCTCTCTCTCTCTTCATCTCTCTCTCTTCATCTCTCTCTCTTCATCTTTCTCTCTTCGTGTCTCTCTCTCTTCATCTCTCTCTCTTCATCTCTCTCTCTCTCTCTCTCTCTCTCTCTCTCTCTCTCTCTCTCTCTCACTCTCTCTTCTTTCCTTTATCCTTCACTGGAGCATAAACCCTCAGCCAAGCCACACCAAGCCGCCCAATCTTTCGCTATCTCCTGCAACTCCCTCCATTTCCCCCCAGTTATTCACCTCTGTCCGTAATTCTCTTCTCCATGTCCCCCCAGTTATTCACCTCTGTCCGTAATTCTCTTCTCCATGTCCCCCCAGTTATTCACCTCTGTCCGTAATTCTCTTTTCCATGTCCCCCCAGTTATTCACCTCTGTCCGTAATTCTCTTCTCCATGTCCCCCCAGTTATTCACCTCTGTCCGTAATTCTCTTCTCCATGTCCCCCCAGTTATTCACCTCTGTCCGTAATTCTCTTCTCCATGTCCCCCCAGTTATTCACCTCTGTCCGTAATTCTCTTCTCCATGTCCCCCCAGTTATTCACCTCTGTCCGTAATTCTCTTCTCCATGTCCCCCCAGTTATTCACCTCTGTCCGTAATTCTCTTCTCCATGTCCCCCCAGTTATTCACCTCTGTCCGTAATTCTCTTCTCCATGTCCCCCCAGTTATTCACCTCTGTCCGAAATTCTCTTCTCCATGTCCCCCCAGTTATTCACCTCTGTCCGTAATTCTCTTCTCCATGTCCCCCCAGTTATTCACCTCTGTCCGTAAT
>JACEFZ010027434.1:0-30000 GCA_014155875.1 Cepaea nemoralis | reverse complement strand
CAGAGACGTGGATCAGTTCCGTGTTCCTGTCTCGACCATGCCACGTGGCCTCAATCTGGCCAGTTGTTAACAGATTCTCTAGTTTATTTCTTCTCATAACGTAATATTCTCAACAGAGTAGCTATAACTACGAGTCTATCACCGCCATGGATTAATAATTCTGAGCGGAATCAGCAACATTTCGGGTATTAATCTGAAAGGGATAGTCGTCCATATGGATAATATATATCCATATGTGCTGTCAGCTGGTTTGTTAGATATCCAAGATGTCTAACCATGTGTTGTCTCAGGAAATATGCATGCTCATGACTATTCTGGTTTTTGGTGTTTTGTCTGTCCCAATTAATAACTTCTTTACGTGCAGAAGTTTTTGTACCAGAGTGTTTGTTCTTCTTTTAATGTGTGTGCTCACAGTAGAGTCGTCCACCAGCGATGAAGCTGGATATTCAATGCTAGTCACTTTCTGTAATTTCTCGCCTATTTCATTCCAACTTCTGTTCAGTTTCTATCCAATTTCATTTAAAATAAACAAAGTGGCGTGTGACTTAAAGTAATAAGTGTTGGCGATTGTGAGGCTTAAAGTAACAACTGTTAGCGATAGTGGGACTAATGTAACAACTACTGGCGATAGTGGGACTTAAAGTAACAACTGTTAGCGAAAGTGGGACTAATGTAACAACTACTGGCGATAGTGGGACTTAAAGTAACAACTGTTAGCGATAGTGGGACTAATGTAACAACTACTGGCGATAGTGGGAATTAATGTATCAATTGCTGGCGATAGTGCGACTTAAGTAACAACAACTTACGATAGTGAGACTTAATATAACAACAACTGGTAAGATGAGACTTAAATTAACCATTTATGGCGATAGTGGGACTCAAAGTAACAAGTTATGGCGGTAGTGGGACTTAAAGTAACAATTTATGGCGATAATGGGGCTTAAAGTAACAATGTATGGCGATAGTTGGACTCAAAATAACAACTACTGGTGATAGTGGGACTTAATGTAACAATTTATGGCGATAGTGTGACTTAAAGTAACAACTGTTAGCGATAGTGCGACTTAAAGTAACACCTACTGGCGACATTGCGACCTAATGTAACAATTTATGGCGATAGTGGGACTTAAAGTAATAATTTATGGCGATAGTGGGACTTAAAGTAACAATGTATGGCGATAATGGGACTTAAAGTAACAATTTATGGCGGTAGTGGGACTTAAAGTAGCAATGTATGGCGATAGTGGGACTTTATGTAACACTTTATGGCGATAGTGGGACTTAAAGTAACAATCTATAGCAACAGTGGGATTTGATGTAACAATGTAAGGCGATAATGGGACTTAAAGTAACTATTTATGGCGATAGTGGGACTTAATGTAACAACTACTGGCGATAGTGGTACTTAATGTAACAAATACTGGCGATAATGAGACTTAAAGTAACAATTTATGGCCACAGTGGGACTTAAAGTAACAATTTATGGCGATAGTGGGACTTAATGTAACAGCTACTGGCGATAGTGGGATTTAATGTAACAACTACGGGCGATAGTGGGACTTAAAGTAACAATTTATGGCGATAGTGGCACTAAATGTAACCATTTATGGCGACAGTGGGACTTAAAGAACAATTTGTGGCGATAATGGAACTTAAAGTAACAATTTATGGCGATAGTGGGACTTAAAGTAACAATTTAGGCGATAGTGGGACTTAATGTAACAATTTATGGTGATAGTGGGACTTAAAGTAACAATTTATGGTATAGTGGGACTTAATGTAACAACTACTAGCGCTAGTGGGACTTAATGTACCAAGTACTGGCGATAGTGGAATGTAATTTAACAACTATTGGCGATAATGAGACTTAAAGTAACAAATAATGGCGATAGTGGGACTCAAAAGTAACAAATGCTGGCGATTGTGGGACTTAATGTAACAATTTATTTCGATAGTGGCACTTAAAGTAACAACTACTGGCGATAGTGGGACTCAAAGTAACAGTTTTTGGCGATATTGGGACTTAATGTAACAATTTATGGTGATAGTGGGACTTAAAGTAACAATTTATGGCGATAGTGGGACTTAAAGTAACAATTTGGGGCGATAGTGGGTGGGACTTAATGTAACAATTTATGACGATAATGGGGCTTAAAGTAACAATGTATGGCGATAGTTGGACTCAAAGTAACAATTACTGGTGATAGTAAGTCTTAATGTAACAATTTGTGGCGATAGTGAGACTTAAAGTAACAACTGTTAGCGATAGTGGGGCTTAAAGTAACAAATGTTAGCGATAGTGGGGCTTAAAGTAACAACTGTTAGCGATAGTGGGGCTTAAAGTAACACCTACTGGCGACATTGCGACTTAATGTAACAATTTATGGCGATAGTGGGACTTAAAGTAACAATTTATGGCGATAGTGGGACTTAAAGTAACAATTTATGGCGATAGTGGGACTTAAAGTAACAATGTATGGCGATAGTGGGACTTAAAGTAACAATGTATGGCGATAGTGGGGGTTAAAGTTCCAACTGCTAGATGCAGATTTCAATCAGAACCCATGGCGATAGAACGTCTTAAAGTAGCAGAAAATAAAATAAGTCTCCGCAATAAGTAAACTTAAGCTTAACAATTACCTTCGACGTACAGAGTTAAACATTTCCGTAGGTTATAGTTTTCAACAAAAGATTGTGGCTAGCATCCTGGTCAAATCGGAATAGTTGTCCACGTTTCATTGTTGACAAACCGTTGACTGTATGCAACCAGGTAATGGCTTTATTCTCCTCTCAAGAAAGACATTGATAAGGGGATTACCTTTAACTGTATCCCGATCGTGTGGGTCCGATCATTAGATGGTATACATCCAGCGTGCATAGATAGAATATTGAAGTCTGCTGGCGTGTTGTTGCTTTTGTTCAGTTGTGGCATGGCTGTCGTCTATGGCTGTTGAATAGTGAGACTTAACATAATAATTTTGGCGATAGTGGGACTTGAAGTAATAATTGTTGGCTATAGTGAACTTAAAGTAATGATTTTTGGCCATAGTGAGACTTAAAGTGACAATTGTTTTCTATAGTTAGACTTAAAGTAACAATTGTTGGCTATAGCGAGACTCAAAGTAACAAGTGATGGTGATAGTGAGAATTAAAGTAATAACTGCAGACGAAAGTTAGATTTAAAGCAGGGGTGGCCAACACGAGGCCCGCGAGGCCGCATGCGGCCCGCCGGGAGTCATGTTGTGGCCCGCGAGTGGGAAACGACGATGTGGTCGAAGCTGTAGCACGCTTACTTGTTTACTTTAATTAACACAAAATAAAAATAAAAATTAGGTGCGTGGCCCGGCAGGAAATATAATTTCTGAAATTTGGCCCGCCTGCTGAAAAAGTTGGCCACCCCTGATTTAAAGTAACAGCTGCTGGTGATAGCGTGACAATGAGAGTGTGGTGATAGTGTGACAGTGAGAGTGTGGTGATAGTGTGACAGTGAGAGTGTGGTGATAGTGTGACAATGAGAGTGTGGTGATAGTGTGACAGTGAGAGTGTGGTGATAGTGTGACAATCAGAGTGTGGTGATAGTTATAGCTGATATCGATAACGAAACTGAAAGTAATAGCTGCTGGCGATGAAATGACTTTAAGTAAGAATTGCTGGGGATAGAACATCTTAAAGTACAACTTTCGTCGAAAGACTTAAGTGTAACAAAATTATGTACGATACAAAAAGTAAACCTTCTCCGTTGGGGAGAGTTTTCAACAAACGAGCAGACTGGTCGACTCGGAAAAGTTGTCCACATTTCTTTGCTGACATACAACCTGGTAATGTATTAATTCCACTCTTAACAAAGACATTGAATGGGGGATTACCTTTCCATTGTAACACAGTCACGTGCGATCATTAGATGGTTTACATCCAGCATGCAGAGATAGAATATTGAAGAGTTGTTGGAGTGTTTGCTTTTATTCAGTTGTGGCCCGGCTGTCATCATTGGCTGTTGAATGTACTCACGGGGGTTTATTGGATTTGGATTGCTCCTGCATTGGAAGTTCTTCCTCAGCGACTGAGCTGTGTGGTTTATAATCCCACTTAACTTCTCCCTGTCCCAGGGAGCTATTCGTGGTCGGGTTTGTAATCCTCTGGCATGCTACGCGTTGAGTTAAGCTGAGTTGAGTTGGATTGAGCTGAGCTGAGTTGAGTTGAGCTGAGTTGAGTTGATTCGAGATTAGATAGTTGAGAAGAGATGATATAATATGAGAGGAGTGGAGTTGAACTGAGTTGAGTTTAATTGAGTTGAGTTTAATTGAGTTGAGTTGAATTAAGTAAAAAACCGACATCACAGCACTCTGTACATTCCCATACGGGCTTCCTCCTCGTCTTCAACAGCTAACGAAAAGTCCAATACTAATGCTACCAGTAGCAATCTGATTATATGTCAGTCTGGCCTTTCCTCGGAGTCCTGAGTATCATTCAGATTATCTGGCCAGTCTCTATAGCCCCATTCTCTCTAAGCCGTGACGATCTATCTGTTCTTTCACACTATACACACGATCCCAACTGGACCTAGGCATTGTCTGCCTCATCATGCACCAATACACACTATAAGTTCAACTCTGGAGTCGAAGCCACAGAAATCGCTTGCATCGGAGCGAGGCTGGTGTGGACAGATTTCTCTCGAGCTGGTACCGAAGTGCCATCTTCATGTGAATTGTGTTGTAGAGCGCTCCTTACCCACTCCAAGGACAGGTATAAGGCAGGTTTGCAAGACCTTCACTGGAGCTTCATACCTTGGAAGAGGCAAGCTCATGTTGGAAACCTAGCCAACGGATAGGTGGCATTACGGACAGGAGCTAGGAGGTGTTCTCGACCAGTGTAAATCCTGGTCCTTCCACCTCCTGGCCCACATAGAAACTATTGGTACATAACGGCGTTTATTACATTACCTAGTGCTCTACATTACTTTGTTTTCTACATTACTTGGTTTGCTAAATTATTTAGTTTGCTAAATTACTTCGTGTTCTACATTAATTTACTAAATTATTTAGTTTATTACATTAATTATTTTGCTTCATTTCTTGATTTACTACATTACTTAGTTTACTACATTACATAGTTTACTACATTACATAGTTTAATAAATTTCATAGTTTAAATAAAAATGATTTGTTTCATTACTTAGCTTGCTACCAAGTTTGCTACATCAGTTTACTACATTACCCAATCTTCTACATCAGTTCACTATATTACCTTGTGTTCTACACCTGTTTACTATATTTTCTAATGTTCTATATCAGTTCACTATATTACCTAATGTTCTACAATAGTTTAGTACATTGTCTAGTGCTCTGCATTAGTTTACTACATTACTTGGTTTACTTCATTGCTTGGTTTACTATACTACTTATTTTACTATATTACTTAGTTTGCTAAATTATTCAGTTTGCTAAATTATTTAGTGTTCCCCATTAATTTACTACCTTAGCTATTGTTCTACATTAGCTTACTACCTTAGCTTGTGTTCTACTTTAGTTTACTACACTACTTAGTTTACTACATTACATATTTTACTACATTACATAGTTTATTAAATTGTTTATTTTACAAAAAGAAATTATTTGTTTCATTATTTAGATTGCTAAATTACCAAGTGTGCTACATCGGTGTACTACATTACTTAATGTTTTACATAAGTTCACTACATTACTTAATGTTCTGCATCAGTTTACTACATTATCTATTGTTCTACATCAGTTTAGTACATTATCTAGTATTTTACATCAGTTTACTTCCTAAGCTAGTGTTCTACAATTCTTAGTTTGCTAAGTTACTTTGTGTATTACATTACTTCTTGTACATCATTACTTATTTTGCTGCATTACTTCTGTTGTTAACATTACTTATTCTGATACATGAGTTAGTTTGCTATGTTTATTTTTGTGTGCTACATTATTTCCCTGTATGCATTGCTTAGTTTGCTACATTATTAAGTTCCTCACACTATTTAGTATGCAACATTGTTAGTCTCCTACATTGCTAGTTTGCTACATTGTTAGTTTGCTACGCAACTTACCTTCCTTGTTACATAACGTAGTTTGCTACATTACTATTAAGTTTGCTACATTATTTAGCTTGCTACGTTACATATGTTGCTGCATTTTGTGGAAGTTTACTACATTAGTTAGCTGCTTACATTACATAGCTTGCTGTATTCTACGTTTGCTAAAGTATGCAGCTTGCAACATTGAGTAGTATGTAACATTTCTAAATCTGATACATTAGTCAGCATACTGCATTGCATTGCTTACTATTATAATAACCTTGCAACATTACCTATTTTGCTTCATTTTCTAATTTGTACATCAGTAGTTTACTACATTAGGTGGTTTGTTACATTACTTAATTTTCTGCATTACTTAATTTGGTAAATTACGTAGTTTGTTACATTGCTTAGTCTGCTATATTTTCTAATTAGCTATATTAATTAAATTGATACATTACATAGTTTGTTACGTTACATAGTATGTTATGTTTCCTAATTTGCTACATTGCTTAGTTTGTTACATTGCTTGGTCTGCTATATTTCCTAATTTGCTACATATTTAAACTGTTACATTAAATAGTTTATTAATTGTTTCTCATCTCATCATTATCCTCTTGTACCTTGCGGTATGGAGGTGAAGTATAAACAGCGGGAGAGTGCTCGTTTATGGGTTTCATGTATCTATATTCCCATTGACTCTGTTATTCCCTGCGTCCATCGCTTACGTGGTTGGCCTCTTCCTCTGATTACCTCTGGTTCCATGGTTTCTATAAGTTCTTCTTCTTTACTATTAAAACCGCAGACGTTCATTGTGCCTAATTTTTTGAATCGCTGATCTGTCTGGTAGTTCATTAACATTGCCGGGTCTATATCCATTTGGGTCAGTCCGTTTATACTTCTTAGTTTTTCTACGAGCAGTATGAAGAACCCCTGTCGGCTTACTAGGCCAGTGGCAGGTTTAGGACAAAAATCTTACCACAGGGAGTCCATCCCCTATGGCGAGCCATAGACCCATTAGCCCATGACCTCACGGTCATGGTTTCCCAGTCTACACCGCGTGGAGGTGGGGTTGACTTGTGTAGTCTGTGAGTCACCTGCAGGCTTCTAATTTTCACTTTTCACTCCTCCTGGGAGAGGCTAGCCGATCCTAACCCTGCTGGCTGCAGGGCCAGGTGCAGTCCACACCTTTTAGACACCAAGTTGTTAATTGCTTAATCTGTTATATTCTCCAATGTGCTACATTTCTTAGCTTGCTTCATTCCATAGTTGTGACGTCTGGCTTTTGTTAGGGGGGGGGGCATACGAAATATGTTATAAGGTGGTGGGGTTGGAGTGGCTGGGATGTTCTACGTAGGAGAGACCACTGGATGATGATGATGACGATGAATATGATGATGACGAATATGATGATGATGATGATGATGATGATGATGATGATGGTGGTGGTGGTGGTGGTGGTGGTGGTGGTGGTGGTGGCGGCGGTGGGCGGCGGCGGTGGTGGTGATGATGATGGTGATGTGATGATGAAGATGATTATGATTGTTATTTCAGAACCATGATTTGCTTAGTTCGTGTTGTTGGAGCCATTATGATGATGTACATGCTGTAGTCTTCTAATTGCGAACCGTGTTGAGACTTGTCGTGGGACGCAGAGGTGTTTCCAAGGCCCCAGGGCTGGGTTATATACGGGCCAAAACCTATTGACGCGTCCTCGCCGAGCGTCCTGGGCAACAGGTCCCTTCGGGGTCCTGGCTAAAGTCAGTAGGATCGCCGATTCCTCCGAAGTCGGAGAGTGTCTGCCTGTACGGCGAGGAACCACCAGTCTGCACACCAATAAGCCAGACATGGGACAACGGATACTCACGCAAACCTCAGGTCCTGTATGACATCACACTAATGTTGGACAACAGGATGTCTTCATCCGACATACAGGACTTCACGCTGGAGTTCATAGCCAGCGAACACAAGCAAGCAAGCGAGACTTCTCGTACGGCATAGACCAGACCACTGTCTGAACATAGTTATGGCACTTTTAGGGGGAGGAGGTTGCGTGGGGGTGGGTGGATGAAGCGAGTGTTTTAAGAGTTTTCCATGCCCGTTAGTTAGTTAGTTAGTTAGTTAGTTAGTTAGTTAGTTAGTGAGTCGACAGATCATCCTCATTGCACATCTAAACATTAAGTCCATAATGCTCGGAGCCCCTCCTTAGTAAATCCTGCAGCGTGTAGCGGCTCACGACACTAGTTCTGTGTTGGTTTATTAATCTTACGTGGCTTCCTGCATAGTGTTCTTGTCTGGTCACACCTTGATTTTAACATTCTGTTCTCGCAGTCTGACCATGGTTGTAAATTCACAATCAACACTTGGTTCTCGCAAACGTCTTACTTCTCGTAGAGCATTCAGTATATCAGTCTGGCCCATGGCTCGTCCGCCCTCCACAGTAGCCTTACTTGCAAGCCTGTCAGTCTGTTCATTTCTTTGTACACCACCACGCCCTGGCACGAAAACGACACTAATCTTTGCCAGCCATGACCGCCCTAGAGACACAAACCACTGTCTTCGGACCCAACCCATCTCTATCTTCCTGAGCATACTCGATTGAGTCACTAAGGAAGCATGCCCGAACTAAGGTCTCTGTCAGTAACTCGTGCACACCATGAGTTGGATACACCTCGTGGGCTGTTGGAATTTTCGTATTTTTAAGAAAAGATATAGTAAACCCTCCCCCTTTTTTGTTAACATTCAGTAGTTTGTCATTGATCCGAGTTAGATCGGCAATCACACCATTTTATACAAACCAATTCAAATCGGTTTGCTGCCAAATCGCTCGCAGCCGTGTTTCTAACGCGGTATGCGGGATTACGAACTGCGTCCGTAACTCCTTCTCCACTGAACCGGCAATCTAAGCAGAGCCATTGTGCTTTTTCTGGTTGCTTCTTTATCCACGTGAGCCCAAAGGTTCCTGACCATATCTGCCTGATCGTAGCTCAGTACCCCGCCCAGCGGTATAGACCCAGCCAATCTGTCCTGGGGTAGTAGACTGGACGTCTGGCCTGATCGGACAAGGGCAAAAAAGCTGGAGGACTTGTGTCCACGTGATGCATGCTACAAATGTCTCTGCAGCCGTAAATCGGGCTGGTGTGTTGCGGGGTTAATAGGGAACGCTAATAATAGTAATACTGTAATCTATCATGTATGGCTTAAGAGGCGACGTAGGAGGGGTGGCGTGGGATTTACTACCTCATGCTGCAGAAACTTTTAGCTGCAAAGTCCAACCAATCGTGAATGAAGTCCACACAGGGCTTTGCGTGAGAGGTTGAGGGTCTTGGCTACGCTGAGACACGAAAGACAGCAGCAGCATCATTAGAAGAAGGAGAATGAGGAAGGAGGAGGAGGTGAAGAAAGAGGATACAAAAGGAGGAGGAGGGTGGAAGAGGAAAGTGGAGGAGGAAAAGTGGACGGGATGAAGGGGAGAGGATGAAGGCGGATGAAGAAGGAAGAGGGGAATACAAGAGGAGGATGGAGTAAAAGGAAGAAGGAAGAACATGAAGTAAAAGGACGAAGTGGATGATAAAGGCGGAAGAGAATGAAGGAAGAAGAATGAAGAGGAGGATGAAGAAGAAGTATGAAAAAAGAGGAAGCAGAATAATAAAGAAGGAGAAGATGACGAAAAAGGAAGAAGGAGAAGGATGAAAGAGGAAGTATTAGAAGGGAGAAAAAGAAGGGAGAAGAAGAAAAGAAATCGATAACAACAGGACGAATATGCCACTGCTCAGACTAAATTTAATTTAGGAAACCTATCAGCAAGAGGAATATTTTAAGCAGACGTGGTTCTAGTATTGGTTGGCTTAGTCATGTAGCCCAGTCGAGACAAGAATACTTACTAAATCCACAACTCCGGTGATTGCGTGATATGGCATGCCACATGATAATGATTACACCGATGCTAAGAAGTTTGTGCACTGCGATGAGATTATCCTCTTATGATCTTCAGAAGGAGACTGATGCACGCATGCATATATCAATGTACAATGAAACTGGTCCTTCAAACCATAGCGCTTGAAACCAGTCCAAAGTCTGAAAAGTCTAATGATAACCATGAAGACATAACCCGCAGAAATCCCGATTCTGACAGGGACAATTATCTGTTGCTGGTGACCTCGATTCTCAACCTGTTATCAGCCCATCTGTTATCTCGCTCGGCCTGTCTCCGTTATTCATTTGTAGTCAATTATTCATTGTTATCACATGGGCTTTTGTTTACTTCTTGTCCTGTCATGACAACAGGACGTCGGGTGGTTGCCTGTCTTTGGCATGGATGATGTCTTTCTCGAGAGGGTTTCAGGGCAGGGAGATAAGGGGGGAACGGGGAGGGAAGGAGAGAAAGGGAGGGAGAGAGCCGGAGGGAGGGAAAGAGGAAGAGGGAGAGAGAGGAAGAGGGGAGAGGGAGGGAGAGAGAAGGAGAGAGGGAGTGAGAGAGAAGGGAGGGAGAGAGAGAGGGTGGGAGAATGAAATTGAAAGAGATAGGGGAGAGAGAAGGAGAGAGAGAACAAGAGAGAGTATTGTATTGGAGAGTGAAAGAGCGAGTGTGTGTGTTGGATAGAGAGACAAAGCGAGTGAAAGTGTGTGTGCGAGAGAGAGAGACACACACACAGAGCAAGAGTGAGCATGTGCGAGAGACAGAGAGAGAAAATAATGTGTGTGTGTGGGAGAGAAGAAGAAAGACCAAGAGTTAGTGTGTGGGAGAGGTAGAGAAAGAAAGATAGAAAGTGTGTTTGTGTGAGGGAGGGAGAGAGATAGAGAGTACTTGTGAGAGAGAGAGAGAGAGAGAGAGAGAGAGAGAGAGAGAGAGAGAGAGAGAGAGAGAAGGAGAGAGAGAGAGAGAGAAGAAAAGATACATTATGTTTGTGAGAGAAAAAGAAAGAGAAAGACTTCGTGTCAGTATGAGAAAGAAAGAATGTGTGGGACAAAGAGAAAGAAATTGTGTGTGTGTGTGTGCGTGTGTATGTGTGTGTGTGTGTATGCGTGTGTGTGTGTGTGTGTGTGTGTGTGGGAGAGAGAGGGAAAGAAAAGAACAATGTATATATATGTGTGTTGGAAAGACAGAGAATGAGACAGACAGACAGACAGACAGACAGACAGACAGACAGACAGACAGACAGACAGACAGTATATATATATATATATATATAGGAGAGAACGACAATGCAACGGAGAGAAGATAGATAGATAGATAGATAGATAGATAGATAGATAGATAGATCGATAGATAGATAGATGGATGGATGGATGGATGGATGGATGGATGGATGGATGGATGGATGGATGGATGGATCGATCGATCGATCGATAGATAGATAGATAGATAGATAGATAGATGGATGGATGGATGGATGGATGGATGGATGGATGGATGGATGGATGGATGGATGGATGGTTAGACAGACAGACAGACAGACTGACAGATTGACAGATTGATTAGATTGACTGATTGATTGATTGATTGATTGATTAATGCTGTAAACATAGAGAATGAGAAGAAAGAAAGATAAGAAAGAAAAGAAAGAAAGAAAGAAAAGAAAGAAAGAAAGCAAGAAAGAGAAAGAAAGAAAAATCAAATCAAATCAAATCAAATCAACTTTATTAGGGTCACAAATTGGGCGCGCAGGCCCGTCTTACATTCGGCCCTTCCAATCACTCGTCTTTCGTTCATCAAGAGCATTATACATTTGCATAGGAAGAAAAATAAACATTGTGAAATGAATGTTGTAAACATAAACAAGGCTAATTACCATGGAAAGCCTGTGGGAGAGCAAACGAAAGTAAGAAAGTATGTATGTGTGGGAGAGAAAGAAAGTTTTACACAGAGAGAAAGAGAGAGAGAGAGAGAGAGAGAGAGAGAGAGAGAGAGAGAGAGAGAGAGAGAGAGGAGAGAGAGAGAGAGAGAGAGAGAGAGAGAGCTTACACCTATCGGAGAGATGGTTGGAAGAAAGGAACGATCCGTCTCAAAGATTTAAGTATCTGCCACCCACGCCTGATGCGCAGATTTACCGACACTCACAGACAAATATATAAACACATAAATATATCAATAGCTGTATTAACAAACACACTGACAGACAGCTTCGTCGGTAAACAACCAGCGCGCAAGCGGACAGATGAACAGACGGACGTGTAGAAAGACGTAGATCAGAGCCAACAATTTACCATTTTGTCAATTCTTTGTGACGTCGCCGTTTGAGTCCTACATGATGTGTCTATATTTCTTTCAATAGAATTATGTAACCCTATTTGCTATCTGCATATTCCGCTGCCGCTTTTACAGTTTTGTTAACTTTCACGACGGCGGGAATTGATAATATTCTAGAATGAGCAGACATATAGATCAAGGATTCTCACAATGTGTTGTATGTTCTCGACCCTAGATCCTCGCTATTAGAGAACCAAGTTAGTTAAGTTAGTTGCATATCCTTTAAATGCCGTTGCAGTCAACTCCAGCATTTCCTGGCTGCTTGTTATTCCTGATAAAATTTACATCCAGTAGTTTGCCATTGGTTTCTGAACCATCTGCACTCATACCATTGTATGGAAACCAACGCAATACGGTCTGCGTTCACGCGGTATGCGGGGTTACTTATTGCATTCGTAATACCTTCGCCCCAAAGCCGACAGGGAACCAAAGAATAGTAAAATTGTAAACTACGTTACATGCCGTAAGAGGCGAATTAGGGAAGGTTGGCGTAAGCTAGATCATCCCGTAAAAGGTCGAGAGCGTATCCTGAATTTGTTTTTTTCCGGGCTTGTAGGTGTGCGGGGAATTGAGCGGGCTGATGGGCAGGCTGCGGCCGTGCCTTTGGCAGCGGAATAAGATGTTGACAAGAATTAGGTGTGGACAAGAATGATATGTTGACATGAATAAGATTTTGACAAGAATAAGATTTTGACATCAATAAGATTTTGACAAGAATAAGATGTTGATAAGAATAAGATGTCGAAGAAGCACCGAACACAATAGGAGGCATTTATCTGTTGAGGCTAGTTCAGAGGGTTGTGAGCATAAGGTCTATTCGACACTCAACCCGTGGTGGAAAATCTGAGTGGACGTCCAATTAGACTGCCACTGGCACCAGCACCAGGGACACTCTTCGTTGCTTAATGACAAAGAAGACGGAAGCCAATAATCTCAAACAACCAAGCAACCAGACAATCAGCCAATCAGCCACCCAACCAACCAACCAACCAATAACCAGCAACCAACCCAACCATCTCACACAACCAACCAACCAGCCAACCACCCCAACCATCTCAAACAACCAACCATCACAACCATCTCAAACAACCATCCAACCAACCAACAACCAGCAACCAACTTACCAGCGAATTACCCACCAAACCAACAAATCAAGCCAGCAAGCCAAGCCAACGGACCAAACAGTCAGCCAAGCAACTAATCAACCACCCAAAACAACCAACCAACCAATCAATCAACCAAACAACCAACAAATCAACAAACAAACCAACTAACAATCAACCAACCAACAACCAACCAACATACCAACTAACAACCCACCAAACCAATGAATCAGCCAGCCAGCCAACCAAGCAACTAACCAACCAACCAAACAACCAACCAACTAACCAAACAACCAACAAATCAACTGTCAGAGACCCAAACGGGTTATAGACAGTACTGAAAGGACAGCATACAGGAAAGACAGTAGGCGACAGGATTGCAGGTCTATCGGTCATAGACTCACTGATACTAAATACTACAACAGAGTGGTCTAGGACAGATTAAAGCTTACTCTTTTGTTCAATAAGCGCACACGAAAACTGGCTCACAATTTGGTCAAATTCTGACCCTTTAATCAAATGATAGCGAGCGTCACAAGATCCCAACATGGATTTGTTTGCTACGCAAAAGCCATTCCGACTCCACACACGAATGTCGGAATGGGCAACATATTAGTACATCATAAATATATACAATAAAGTATTCATATACAAACGTTCATCCTTCTGCACAAGCTCGCCGTAGCATTCAGCTATCATACAGTTAGTATACACTGGCTCTCTCAGTCGTACTCGCTGGCGTACTATCAATCATACACTCGTCGTATTCTCAGTCACTTTCATAATCTGTCCCTGTCGCTAGTCAAACTCCGTCTGATTGAGTTCGGGTCTACTCTCCGTATCACGGGTTCTCATGCCCCGGTGATTCATGCCAGACCTGGTCTGGTCCGTTGGTCTTGGGTCTGGTCTGTCCAGAGTTACAAGCTCACCTGCCCTTCACCCTAGGTTGCTGTCAGCAGCCGTGACCTGTCTCAGTACTTCTCCCTACCTGTCTTATCCTGCGGTCCCTGTCTCAGTACTTCTCCCTACCTGTCTTATCCTGCGGTCCCTGTCTCAGTACTTCTCCCTACCTGTCTTATCCCGCGGTCCCTGTCTCAGTACTTCTCCCTACCTGTCTTATCCCTGCAGTCCCTGTCTCAGTACTTCTCCCTACCTGTCTTATCCTGCGGTCCCTGTCTCAGTACTTCTCCCTACCTGTCTTATCCTGCGGTCCCTGTCTCAGTACTTCTCCCTACCTGTCTTATCCTGCGGTCCCTGTCTCAGTACTTCTCCCTACCTGTCTTATCCTGCGGTCCCTGCCGCCTACTGTCTTGCCTGTATGCTGTCCTGTCAGTGCTGTCTATAACCCGTTTGGATCTCTGACAATAACCAAACAACCAACAAATCAACAAACCACCCAACCAACAACCAGCAACGAACCAACAAACAAACAAACAACCAACCAACTAACTAACCAAGCAAGCAAGCAAGCAACCAACCAACCAACGAATCAACAACCAACCAACGAATCAACAACCAACCAACAACCAACCAACGCCCACCAAACCAACAAATCAGCCAGCCAGCCAACGAACCAAACAGCCAGCCAACCAACTAATCAACCAACCAATCCACGAACCAAACAATGAATCAGCCAACCAACCAAGCAGCCCCCCCCCACCCATATCAAACAATATAGCCTGACAAACTGTAGCATGCCTTGTCCACAACAATCACCACCTACAAGGACATGAAGCGACTGCACATAAAGATATGAACAACACAGGAAAGAACCACGAGAGAACACAGTTTAAGAATCCCTGCCGCAGAACGGCATGAACGCTATTCCTGACACACCCTCTTGACCAACATCGTAAAGTTTGATTTCCCAGAATTGTTGCATCCTCCAGTTTACTTTCATAAAACTATATTGGTTTCTGTTCTCATTTCCGCGCCGTGTGTAAATATTATTGGTAAAGAGTTCTACCAGAATCTCACAACGTTTCGTTTTATTTACCCAGTTAGTGTTGGACATTGGTGATAAAATATCTAGAAACCCTTGAGGCCGGAAAATAAGGAGGAGCTGTTTTGTTTTCGGATGAGGTGGACGGTCTGACCCCAACCCTTCTTATGACACTCACGATAGGTTAAAAAGACCCCATACTAGGTGGGTCCTGTCAGCATAGTGGAAACAGTAGGTATGTAGCACACGAGCCGCATGTTGAGCTGTGCCATAGTATATTGTTAAAAAGCGCAACATTATTTCAGTTTCAATTGCAAACGTGTACTAACATTTTATTGACGATGCTGACTCGCCCACAGCAGTCGGTTCTGACGATGCCGGTCCGTAAGAACAGGACCTCTGTAGGGTCTTCTAGCCCAAAGACCAGTGTCGTGCAACTGTTCCTGACCGTGTGATCTGAAATTCGACGAGCTCCTGGCATTGACTGGAATGTGGAGGACGCAGATTCAAATCGATTCCCAAGGTGACGCGCCGTATGAAGCGGTCTTCGGCAGCAGTTGTGTTTCTGGGTCTACCACTGCGCGGCCGGTCTGCCACTGAGCCAGTTTCTTGAAATCGCCTCCAAAGGCGACTAATGGTGCTTCCAACCACATTAAATTCTCTGGTTACTACACTTTGTGACTGTCCAGCTTGTAAACGTCCAATGATGATGAGTCGTTGTTCTGTAAGTGAGATGAGCCACACTTGTGCATTGAATTTTCAACTGAATTAATTCGAGGAGCGTTAATACTTTTTAAGCATTCAATAATATGGTCAGAGAGATTTGTGTTCAGTAAGTTTCACAGGAGTATCATGAACCTGTCACGAGTTATTTTCAAAAAATTTTGTTTTGACCTTGACCGCTTTCATGACCTCACGAATCATAAGGTGAGTACATTTCAGGTAACCACGAGAAGTTAATGACCAGATGGACACAATCGACAGGTTGACTGATGTCCAATCAGCGAATATCTTTTATAAAAGTAACACCAACAATATTGCGTTTCTGTTTTTGAACAGTATAGCACGACAGTGTGTTCGTGTTGACACGATAGTTAAACACGGTGACCTCATGCTGGTTAGTTACACTATACTATCCGTCAGGACACAGACAGTTGCCACAGGTGAGGGTTCGAGTCTAGCATGTTCCACTCTACCCTACACTAGTGTGTTCCAAGTTTGCCATGACTCATATTGACGGGTGACTGGTAGCAAACACCACTTTTAGATAGCTGGAGTACCTCGTTGATTTTAGTACTGTTCATGGTATGTACATTGATTGACTGATGTTAACACCCTTTAAGAAGTCATGAAGTACCGGACTAGTTCAACTATTATCATTGCACGCTTTTATTCTACAGCATGAACCTGACGAACCACGACGTGAATGCTAACGATAAGCACCGAACCAAAACTCCAAACAGTTTTTCATTGTATATTGTAACTTAACACCATCGTAGATTACGATCCCAGTAAAATATTATACATATCACATAGTCATACTAACACGCATGCACTCGTCTCATTATAAACTCTTATCTACAGTTATTAAACTATTACTTGGCGGTCGTATAAAACTATTACAGGCGGCCGTATAAACTAACCATTTGCCACAACGAATCTCGACCGTCCGTTCTTGACCACTGTCGACCTCCAAGTGCTGTTTAGAGGAGACACTGCTCTTCTGGCCAGCGCCAAAGTCATGTTTCACGCCGTAAGGTGTGAATGTGAGTAGAGCTCTCAAGCCGGCTCATGTCCTTCACAGAATGTTGCAATCAGCCCTACCATTTATTGGCTGTTTGTGGTGTTCTTCTTCGTTTGTTCGCTTGAATTTTGTCTACAACTGTAATGCTGCTTTTTTATGAATTTAACTGTCTCTTTATTGTAAAATAATTCACCCAGTGGTCCTGTAGAGTCTATCCTCTACTGTTATTTCTCTAGGCCAGAAGGTTTGTCTAGATATGTTGTTTCTCTACGCCAGAAAGTTTGTATAAATACGTTGTTTCTCTAGGCCAGAAGGTTTGTCTAGATATGTTGTTTCTCTACGTCAGGAAGTTTGTCTAGATATGTTGTTTCTCTAGGCCAGAAGGTTGTCTAGATATGTTGTTTCTCTAGGCCAGAAGGTTTGTCTAGATATGTTGTTTCTCTACGTCAGGAGGTTTGTCTAGATATGTTGTTTCTCTAGGCCAGAAGGTTTGTCTAGATATGTTGTTTCTCTAGGCCAGAAGGTTTGTCTAGATATGTTGTTTCTCTAGGCCAGAAGGTTTGTCTAGATATGTTGTTTCTCTAGGCCAGAAGGCTTGTCTAGATATGTTGATTCTCTAGGCCAGAAGGTTTGTCTAGATATGTTGTTTCTCTAGGCCAGAAGGTTTGTCTAGATATGTTGTTTCTCTACGTCAGGAGGTTTGTCTAGATATGTTGTTTCTCTAGGCCAGAAGGTTTGTCTAGATATGTTGTTTCTCTAGGCCAGAAGGCTTGTCTAGATATGTTGATTCTCTAGGCCAGAAGGTTTGTCTAGATATGTTGTTTCTCTAGGCCAGAAGGTTTGTCCAGATATGTTGTTTCTCTAGGCCAGAAGGTTGTCTAGATATGTTGATTCTCTAGGTCAGAAGGTTTGTCTAGATATGTTGTTTCTCTAGGCCAGAAGGTTTGTCTAGATATGTTGTTTATTTAGGCCAGAAGGCTTGTCTAGATATGTTGATTCTCTAGGCCAGAAGGTTTGTCTAGATATGTTGTTTCTCTAGGCCAGAAGGTTTGTCTAGATATGTTGTTTCTCTACGTCAGGAGGTTTGTCTAGATATGTTGTTTCTCTAGGCCAGAAGGTTGTCTAGATATGTTGATTCTCTAGGCCAGAAGGTTTGTCTAGATATTTTGACTCTTTGTGATTTACTAGGCAATGTTAGTTCAGTACTTTGCTATGGCTTTATGAACGGCCGACGCCTCAAACCATCAAAATCACCGCATAACGGTCTGCATCCAAATCACCTGATTTCTCACCATAGACTCGAGGTGACGGACAATTATGAAACTACGCATCTTACTATCTTCAAAGCCACAGCTGTTACTCCAGGGTAGTTTCATCATTATCATCATATGCCTTGCCGATAAGCGTGGTCGTTTATGTTTCTCCATCTCACACGATTACCAGACGACTATGTGTTCCTGTCTCGATTTTGCCCTGTAACCAAGCAATTTCGATATTTACGTCTGTGCCTTCCCCTTGTTCTCTCTCTCCCCCCCCCCCCCCACCCTAAATCTTTCCAGTTGTCACCAAGCTCTCTAGTTTATTTCTTTTGACAACGTGCCCAAATGAATCTTGACTGTGTAGTCTAATTTCTCTTATCAGTTTACGGTTTTAATTTGTTGCTTGTACGACTTGCTGATTGGTTTTTCTGTCTGTCCATTGTATTCTTTGCATGTTATGTTACAGAGGTACAATTCTTTCCCGTCCGTATGGGCCTTGGCATGTGTATATAACAACAGGATTGACCTCATTCCACAGGGTTTTATCCCATATGCCTCGGTCTCTCTTCACAGGGCGGCCTGCTGGAAGCGTCGCACACAGCACGAACTTCGTAACTCCAGGGAAGACCCCGAGGTCTCACTCAGAGAAAATTACACACGTGAACCGAACGATATAGCCGGGAATCAAACCCACAACCTTCGGAACGCGAGCCAGACGTAACCACATTGCCAAGGAGACTTCCGTATACATAGTTCAACCCGAGCAAATAGTTTGGTTTAACAACATGAACCACACACTCTTCCTCTGGCTTCCTTGTTTGACGTTATCATTTGTTTTCGTATTACACGTAAACATTCATTGGAGAACACTCTGAGGCTACTAAGACACTCTAGAGGCCATTCTAGTCCCTACTTCTTTCTTCTTCTTCTATAAGCGCCAAACAATACACGTGTATTTATTTATCAACTGTCATTTGTTCTTGTATCACACATAAATATCCATTGAGGAAGACTTTGAGGCCACCAAGACACTCTAGTAGCCATTATAGTCGCTACTTCTTTCTACTGCTATGAACGCCAAACGTGTATTTATTTATCAACTATAATTTGTTCTTATATTACATATAAGTATTCATTGGGGAACACTCTGAGGCCACCAGAACACTCTAGAGGCCATTCTAGTCTCTACTTCTTTCTTCTAATTCTATATCTCTAGATATGAGCGCCAAACAATACATGTGTATTTATTGATCAACTATCATGTGTTCTTGATATGCACGTATATATATCCATTGGGGAACACTTTAAGGCGACTAAGACACTCTAGAGGCCATTCTAGTTTCTATTTCTTTCTTCTACTACTATGAGTGCCAAACAATACATGTGTGTTTATTTATCAACTATCGTTTGTTTTTGGCCGAAATGAACAGACTGTGTCAATACATCTGTTTGATATTCGCGTTCAATTGAAATAAATAGCTTGGGAATGGAAACAGGTGTGCCTGTCTGACTCCCAATATCGCTCGGGTCACGAGCTATATATCAGTTGTGTTGAGTTTAGTTGTGTTGAGTTGAGCTAAGAAACAACATCACTGCACCCAGGAGACACCCACACGCACTCCGTCCCCTCGTACAACAGCTAGCGAAGAGTCATACTGCTAATCGTTCCAACTGCCATATGATTTATAGTTCTCCTGGCCTTCCATCTCAGTTTTGAGATCTGTCCAGAACCCTTGCCGATCCCCCGCCATATAATTCTCTACAAATACGGGTTCTCAGTCTGTCCCACCGCTTTCCCCACCTCGTCCCACTATATAAGAATGGGTTGTCACTTAATGTGAATGTGCTGCTGTAGCGTAGAGCTAGACGCCCACCTTCCGGCCCAGTGCTAATGGGCTCGAATGCATCAATGGTCCGATTCAAATTTTAATAATTGACCTGGATAGTCGACACACACGCTCTAAGATGTGTACTAGAAAATGTTTGGGGAGTAGATGTAGTCGGCGTCATATCATCCACGTCACAAACCGAGTGTCGATTGGTTGATACAAATATGGCACCATATGCCCAATGCTCCGTAAAGACGTGTAGACGGGACCTTTACGTGCCTTGCTTGCTTACCTGGCATTTCCGGTCTAACCGCGTTGTTATCATCATACAGGGGGTATCAGATTACAGACGTAATCTCCTCCATCTATCCCTTCTTCTTGTTCTGTCTGTTTGTCTGTCTGTCTGTCTGCCTGCCTACCTGCCTGCCTGCCTGCCTGCCTGCCTGCCTGCCTGCCTGCCTGCCTGCTCTCTCTCTCTCTCTCTCTCTCTCTCTCTCTCTCACACACACACACACTCACTCACTCTCTCGCCCGCCCGCCCGTCCAGTTACATCTACCCCGAACACTGTCTGTGTATATACCAATCTGCCTTTTTATCTACTTGTTTATCTGACTGTCCGTATACTCACCTACATGCTACCCAAAACTATCCCCCACAGAATCAAAGACCCCCTTCCCTCTGCTATTTCTTCAATTATATTTTTCGATAAGACGTTGCAATTAAACTCATAAACGTAAAACTTAAAGTTAGGCCTGTGAGGATTACGCTAGAATTCAAAGAGAGCATACAAATAAACTTAAAACAACAGCAAACCAAACATTCATTGCCGAAGAACCAATGATAATATAAAAAACCAACCCGATACCGACTCCTTGTGTGAAAGAGCTATTGTTATCGTACACCAAATTCAATTATGTTTATCAATTCCACCGTGAATTCCAAGCAACTTCCGTCGGTAGAACGAACAGACAATTTGCAAGTCGAGTAGCTGAATGCATACAGATATGCATGAATACGCAATTTTCTAGAAACTCATGTAGAGCGGTCGCTTTTAAATATCCAGCGTGCTGATGCTGAGGTTAGGTGTTCAACCGCTACACCGACCAGTTGGACTAAAATGTTTATTTCTCGTCCTTGATTTGGGGACGTGAATTGCAAGCACCTTTGAAGTTGGAGTGGGTTCGCCTGATGGCGAGGAACACTCGTAATAGGGATAGCTTATCCACACGCAAAATTCAGTCCAGTGCTACCATAAATAGCGCGTATTGACTACTCTCGAGTTCAAAGCGAGCGAACGCAAACATACCATCAATGTCCAGCCTTGTCTATAGCCCAACAACTATTACACTGCGGCCATATATTCAACAGGAAAATAGCGTTTCTTATAATGCATTCGACTAACAAGAAAACTAATTTTTAAATTCCCCCAAGCTTCCTGAATTAAGTTTTTAAAACCCCTGTTATGCAGACAGAAAGACTTAATAATGAATCTGATATTACCATTGGAATAATAATTGTTCTACATTCGAAAAGTATCAGTGATTATATATATATACATATATATATATATATATATAAACCTGGAACGGATTAATCAATTCACTTCTTATGGTATCTAACTCTACAATACCCGCATGAGGGGATATACCGAAATATGTTAGGCAGCACATTCTTCGAAGGTCACCATGGCCGAATAGATAAGAACATCCGCTCTTAAACTTCCGGTGTAATGATGGCGAGGTAGGAAGTTCAACCCCTACACCGCCTAAAATGTTGACGTAAAATGTTGACGTCTCGTCCTTGAGTAGGGGACGTAAATTAAAAATACCGCAGAAGTCGCAATGGGTTCGCCTGATGGCGAGGGACACTGATAATAGGGAAAGCTAACCCTTATGCAAAAATCAATCCAGTTTGGACTACCCTCGAGTTCATAGGGAGGGAGAAAAAAAAGTACATTCTTCCGCTTACTGTTTGTGACTTGTTTGTTAAAGTTCACGAAGGAAATAAATATTTTGAATTTGATAAGAACCAAACTCTGTACATCCACGACATTCGAGGGTGGGCTACTACTCTACCAGAAAACCATCTCTAACTATAAGCCCATCCAGTGATACCCATGTCAACTTCCGGATCAAGCCGGTTCCCTTAGGAACACACGACCTTACAATTTCCGGTTCATCGTGAGATTGATCAGTTGTGTCCCCCTTGGGTGACCGCCATCTTGCTAACCCTCATAGAATTGTCAGATCGTATTTGTCAATTCTTATTGTCAATTCTTATGTCTCTTCGCCCGTATAATCCACTGGCTAATATGTCATTGTTTGTGTACCTCCTGACCCCCAATGGCATTGTGGTTAGTGCCTTCGATTATGGAAATTATGATCCTAGTTCAAACTACAGAAGTGACAGTATTCTTTGTTTCTGCAAGTACAGCTCTGGAATCAACACATCCTTATAGAATGTATCATCATCATTAAGTGCCATTTTGCTGGCGTAGGCGTTCATATCTCTCCACAGATCGCGGTCTTTGGTGTTCTGGATCAACTCTGCCGATGATATTCCTCCATGCTACCGTCTCAATCCACCCAGAATCATTTCTCTTGGTCTGCCTCTGCCTCTTTTCCTTTTAATCTTTCCAGTTGTCACGATGTTTTTATCCAGTACCTCTCTCCTTATCACATGACCCAAAAATAGATGTTTGTCTCTTTCTTATTGTTGTGTATAATGTTCAAGCTTTATTAGCCTCTTTCGGGCAATCGTTGTTAGTTACTCTAGCAGCCCAAGGAATTTGCAACATTTGTCTCAGGAACCACATCTCTGTTGCTTCTAAGTTCTTCCTAATGTGTTTATTTACTTTCGAAGATTGACTGCCATACAGAGAAACAGATTCTATGTAGCATTTCAACGGGATAATTTTCAGAATTAACTAGGAATTGTCCGTGTAGAAAACTGGTCGCCATACCCCCTAATTCCGTAACCTAGAATGTAAAGATCGAACATAGCAGAGCCTAACGACAGCATCTGCCCTGAGACTACCTTCACGTATTCTTAGCTTGTATAGCGCGCTCCACTTATAATGATGAGTAACTGAAATTATTAAATTATGAAGGGACTTCAAATGAAACCTTAAATTTATTTTTCTGTTTGGGGTGAATATATTCTGCAAAAATAAATAACAAATGTATCATTTTACGATGTAGTCACCACTGCATTCAATGCAACTCTTCCCGCGCAGATAAAATGCTTGAATTCCTGTAAAAAAAATCAACTCTGGGGTCACTACTCGGTGTGCCTGATATGGTCGTGAACAGTCTATCACAATGGTTACGCCGTTTTGAAACTTCCCACTCCACCCATACACCTGCTGTACTGACAGGCATGCATTACCATACTGGACCTTCATTTGCCGATGGATTTCAATAGGTTTCGCCCCTTTAAAGATCAAAACATTGATAACAGAACTCTGCTCCTCTTTGGTGCATGTCAAAAGTGGGGTGGACATCTTTAAAATAGCATTATGAAGTCGCCATATTCGTCTTCACCGTGATGACACATGCTTTAAACTCTTGACACCCTTAACAACAATTTCGACAAGTTACAAGACGATGGCAGGGTTATTGTAATTTCTGTCACACTTTCCAGGTTATAATTTAAAGCCATCTCGTGTGTGTGTATGTGTGTGTGTGTGTGTGTGTGTGTGTGTGTGTGTGTGTGTGTGTGTGTGTGTCCATATATATATATATATATATATAAAGGGCATAATAACTACAACCTAAGGCGGTAGCGAATGTGACTGGTCAGGCCAACTCGCACTGTAAATGTTCGTCCACAATAGATGCATGTGAAAACATGGTCATTTCCACCATCACACACACCATCTAACGTCTCACTCGCTCAGTGTGTGACCTATCTGCAATCATTTTCTCCTTTGTCTTTATTCCATTTCTGATAGTTGCCGTCCATGCAACACGTTCAGTGGCGACTTGCTCCCAATGTGCATTATCAACGCCAGTATCAGTCATGTCCCGTTTACACACATCTTTGTATCGTAGTAGAGGCCGTCCCTGAGATCTCTTACCCATCTGTAATTCACCAAAAAAAGATATCCTTTGGTATTCTACCATCATCCATCTTCCTAACGTGTCCAACCCATTTAAGTCTACGAAGACTGAGCATGGAATAAACCGTCATACAACCTGATCATTCCAATACTTCAGTATTTATGACTTTTTCTTGCCACTTAATATCAAGTATTATTCGTAGACATCGCATATGAAAGCTGTTTAAACGTTTCTTTTTGTGTAAGTTGACCAGGTGTCACTGCCATAAATAAGAGTACTAAGGACACAGGCTTGATAGACAAGGACTTTTGTTTTGGCAGTACGCTTCCTGTTCTCCCATACTCTTGTTGCTAGCCTACACCATTCTTCTAGAAAGATATAGGTGACCAAGGGATCACAGCGTATATCAGGTTGTCTCAATGCTTTTCCTATCACGTGTATTAGGTTGTCTCCCTCCTCTGAAGTGTCTCCACCTTGCCGTGGTAGAGGGGTTTGCGTGTTCCATTGACCCCCAAAAGCTACGCCGACGGTAGCACAGCTACTGGCAGGGTCTACCATGTCGGACATGTCAAGTGATAGGAACCGGACCAAAAGACACACACACCTGCTGCCTTGCAGGTAGACTGGGTACAGACAGTCAAAGGCTAGGGATATGCAAATCCATAGCACTCAAGTCAGAATCAGGCGCACGATGCCACTACATTCTTGGTCCAGACACATATTCTACGGCTCTTATCTGAGGGATATAGCTGAACTCTTTAAGTCAATATACCCCGGATGTGAGGGCCGGGCCGATACTCACCCACTGCAAAATGGAGATGAGATGCTGAGCTTGCTACATGCCAGACACTTGTTCTACGGCTCTCAGCCGATGGATATGAGGATCCCCCGGATGAGAGGGCCTGGTCGTTACTCGCTCTCTGCTGCATGGAGGTAAGATGCTGAATCGGCAGCACATGCAGCCTACCTCGTGAGTGTTACTAAAGGTGGAAAAAGCACCCCAGTCACACGCAATGGTCACGATACAAGCTTGTATTTAAACTCATTGAATGAGCGTAGTCAAAGTGGAAAAACGTCTCATTGACACGAAATGGAACGCTTGGCTAGCGAATCCATTATGTGGAAGTCCGAAGTGAAAGCTTGCTGGGTGGATGTCGTCTGCAAAGTAAGGTGGAATAACGTCTCATTAACACGAAATGGAACGTTTGGCTAGCGAATCCATTACGTGGAATTCCGAAGAGAAAGCTTGCTGAGTGGTTGTCAACTTCAGCTTGACCGTTCCTGGTTTGCGTGGGGATCCACCAGTGCTGAACGAGATACCCAATACATGGAGGTGAAGAATTAAAGCAGCCATGAGCAGGACGTGGCGATTAATTGGGTGAGCCCAGTACCAGAGAGCTACATGCCGTTCTCTGCAATTATCGAAACCTCTATGGATGGCGAGGAATGCCCATGGTCTGCCCCTGCGTTCCCTTGAGGTTGACCGTGATGTCTTTGACCGTTCTAACTTGACCAGCTGCGATGTGAACGACACCACATCAGTAAGAGTCCCTCGAAAGCCCGGGAAGGCAAACCCGTAAAAAAGGCCCACAGAAGTTGGATGTGCCGTCCTAAGGTTCCAAATAAAAAAAAAATGGCAAAACGCAAAAACGTCAGAGTGAGAGTGGAATGTCCTTCGTGTCCGGATAGCTCTGACTATTTTGTCTTCCGGGCGCAGCATCCGGCATATGTCCGAACCGACAGCTAGCTGAGTGGACGCTGTCTGCAGACCGACCGTTCCTGGTTTGTGCTGGGAGCGGCCTGTGGCGATCGAAATGCCCAATAAATGGAAGTGAGGAATTAAAGCAGCCATGTGCAGGACGAGGCGATTCCTTGGGTGAGCCCAGTATCAGTGCGCTATGTGTTGGCTCTGCAATTATGAAAGCCTCCCTGGACGGCGGTAAATGCCCATGTACTTCCCCTACCTTCCCTTGAGGGCTGACCGTGAAGTCTTCGACCGTTCTGACTTGACTAGTTGGGATGTGGACATCACCACAACAGTGATAATCCCCCAGGACGGCTAACCTGATTTTAAAAAAGAATTTTTTAAAGAAGAAGAAGAAGAAGAAGAAGAAGAAGAAGAAGAGAAGGTCGTCTCAGTGTTTGTCCTATCTAGTAACATATATCAGGCTGTCTCTCAAAGTGTGTTCTATCTCTTGTCATATATCAGGGATGTGTAATATTTGTAATAGATTAAACTATTTGCCGCTAAGTAACGCCAGCGCCTCGCCATAAACCTTAAACACTGCTACTACTGCTGCTGCCACTAATACTACTGTTGCTACTACTGCTGCTACTACTGCTGCTCCTGCTGCTTCTACTACTACTACTACTACTACTACTACTACTACTACTACTACTACTACTACTACTACTACTACTACTACTACTACTACTACTACTACTACTACTACTACTGTCACTGCTACTATTGTTGCTGCTGCTGCTGCTGCTGCTGCTGCTGCTGCTGCTGCTGCTGCTACTACTACTACTACTACTACTACTACTACTACTACTACTACTACTACTACTACTACTGCTGTTGCTGCTGCTGCTGCTACTACTACAACGACGACTACGTGGACTTCTAGTAACAAAATTTCCTGTGGTCTCTGGGTAGTGATATCGGATGCCCGTGTGTATTGTTCTCATCTCATCTCATCATGTTCCTCTTGTACCTTGCGGTGTCGAGGAGAAGTATAAACATCGTGAGAGTGCCCGATTATGGGCTTCATGTATCGATATTCCCATGGACTCTGCTATTCCATTCCTCCAACGTTTACGTGGTCGGCCTCTTCCTCTGTTTCCATCTGGTCTGTATATCATTGCTTGTTAGGGTATGTGTAGCAAAATGAATAGTATCAGCTGGGTGTGCAAGCATACAGCACGCTTGAGCATCAAGATAGAACAGCTAGAAGGATGCTCAAGTCGTGACGTAGCTTGTTGTGGGTTAGTTAGTTACCACCTGGAACGAGAGAAGAGAGGTCAACATCAACATCGCATTTTGTTTGTGTAAAGACTTTGTATCAACCATCGCAAATAAAGCCTGTTCTACAATAATCTAACTGAACTATTTGGTCCACTGTATACATGTACTGTTATATATGCTGTTGTATGGTGACCTACTTGCATGGCCAAACCATTTGACTTGCTGCTTTCTAATAAAATCTAGTGCTGCTATAACTCCCACTTTAGTCCTGATTTCTTCATTTCTGATCTTATCTCTTCTTAATACGTTGAGTATTCTTCTCAGGAATCTCATTTCTGTTGTTGTTATTTTTCTTTTCTCTATTTCTGTCACTGTCCATGTTTGGCATTGGTAGCATAGATTTGGTTAGAAGATTGTGTTGTAAAGTGCTTTCTTAGTAGTTATTGATATACTTCTTAGTTTTTCTACGAGCAGTGTGAAGATCCCCTGCCGGCCTGCTAGGCCAGTCGCAGGTTTAGGACACAATCCAATCCCACGGCCATATTGCCACTCTCCCGCCTAAATTCTCTCCACACACTCAGTTTTACATTTGCAATAGAGCAGCCACGGACATTTTCGTAAACAGTTGTCTCTCTCTGTGTTTTTTCTCAGCATGTATTGACTCCTGAAGTGTTGGGCACGTAAAAAATCCCTAGGCAGTTGGAATCGAAAAAAAGAGTAGCCTAACCGCGCTGCGTTGGCAAAGTTTTGAGTTAAAAATCTACCCAAAGTATTTCAGGATCCTCGCCGGTGTGACAGAGTTCGTGCACTGAGCTGAGATTCTCCGGACTCAGGCTTGAGTTAGGAGTAGAACGGAGCACTTATGGGTTACACCCGTGTGCCGTGATGTTGATCCGGCGACTAAACAAAAACAAAACCAAAAACAAACTACTACTACTACTACTACTACTACTACTACTACTACTACTACTACTACTACTACTACTATGACGACGACGACGACGGCGACTATCACAACCACCACCACTTTAACTACTACTACTACTACTACTACTACTACTACTACTACTACTACTACTACTACTACTACTACAAATAATAATGATAATATTAATACGATTACTGCTTCTCCTTCTGCTCTACTACCGCCTGCTTCTACTCCTCCTCCTGCTTCTTCTTCTACACATTCTTCTTCCGCTTCCCTTTCCTTTTCCTCTTCTTCATCGTGTTTTTCTTCCGCTTCTTCTGCGCTTCCCCCCTCCCCACCCCCTTTCAACTGGGGCATAGTCACTCAACAAAACCACGCCAACCCCTCCTATCTTTTGCACTTCGTGCTAACGTGTACTATTTTTAATCCAACCTGTGATTTTATTTCAGACATTGTCACATTCCATTTTTGTTTTCATTTGCCTAGCATAGGTAACAACAACAGGCTTTGTTTTAACTTGCCGATACCAGTACTAGATTTCCCATGCCTGTCCGATTGTTATCAGTGGAAGAGACACGATTGATTGCGTAAATTGTCGATGTTACCTCCAGGATATCTTTCTAGAAAAATAGCGAGGACGGCGAAACAGAATTAGCTGCAGATGCGCCTGGTAAATACAGAGATATTTTCTGAATAAATATTACATTATGGAACAAGTCAGGTCTTAATCAGATATGACTGAGCTACCGGATAATAGCAGTACCTGATTTCTTTTAACGCCGAATGTTGGGCGGTACTCACCGAACCCGACACCCCACATTGTGCCAACGGCTTCAGGCGGGGGAGTGCAATTGGAAGGGTACAACCCTTACCTTAGTGCGAGGAAATGCAATCTAAAGACTAAATGTCATGGCAGGGCAGACCAGGCCCTAAGCCTTGATCGGCAACTGGTCTAGGATCGAAGCATCTTTCTTTCTTTCTTTCTTTCTTTCGTTCTTTCTTTCTTTCTTTCTTTCTTTCTTCTTTCTTTCTTTCTTTCTTTCTATCTTTCTTTCTTTCTTTCTTTCTTTCTTTCTTTCTTTCTTTCCTTTTGTCTTTCTTTCTTTCTTTCTTTCTTTCCTTCTGTCTGTCTTTCTTTCTTTCTGTCTGTCTGTCTGTCTGTCTGTCTGTCTGTCTGTCTGTCTGTCTGTCTGTCTGTCTGTCTGTCTGTCTTTCTTTCTTTCTTTCTGCCTGCCTGCCTGCCTGCCTACCTACCTGCCTGCCTGCCTACCTACCTGCCTGTCTGTCTGTCTGTCTGTTAACCTCTGCTCTTCTTTCTGCAACTCTTCCCAGAGGCAATTATTCGTATACAGTATCATGATATGTTAAGTGGCAGTTGCCGGAACATAAAAGTATTCAAATATGACAACAGAGGCATGTCGTGTCCCTCTAGTGCAGGTTGGCAGACCCCACCACGCCTTCCTTCCCCGCAATCTTTCACTCTTCAAGGACACAGCTCACTTGAGATTGATTTCTTCAACTGACCTTCAGCGGAAACGGAAGTGACCTATCGGAAATTGTACCGGAAGTAATCTCAAACGATCCGTATAACGATCAGCCATTCCAATAAGGTTGGCCTTTAGAAATGCAGTGGCGTACCTCTTCTTGGTGCTGTTTAATTGTACACGTGTATTGTTTTTCACTGTCGTTGTTATAACTCTCTAGTTCCTGGCAGATGTATGTATGTGTATTTGTCTGCCTGCCTTGCTGCCTGCCTGCCAGTTTTTTTCTTTCTTTCTTTCTTTCTTCTTTCTTTCTTTCTTTCTTTCTTTCTTTCTTTCTTTCTTTCTTTTCTTTCTTTCTTTCTTTCTTTCTTTCTTTCTTTCTCTCTCTCTCTCT